>JARBWK010000005.1:2022501-2241370 GCA_030556195.1 Anolis apletophallus
GGATGGCTCTTGAGTGGTGAAGGAGGCGGGGGAGGGGGGCGCCACCTTCTTCTTCTTCCGCCGAAACCACCGCGTCAATCGAGGCATGGCTGTGAAGAAGAAGAGAGTGAGCAAAGGTTACACAAAGAACGCGGCCATTTTGTGGCATCTCCTCCATCAAGACGCCCACCTTTCCCCCCAATCCCGCCACCTGGCTCTTCCCGCCTGCCTGCCACGGGTGGGAGGGAGTCGTGTCCTGGGCCTGCCTGCCTGTGTGCTGGCGGCCTACCTCCTCAGCGGGGGAACGGGACGAACTGGGGGTCTCCTCCTCTTCCTCCTCATGGCGGTGGTGAAGGGAGGGAGGGAGGGAGGGAGGAAGAGAGGAAGGGAGGGATAAAAGGGGGAGGGGGAGGAAAGGAGAGAGGAAGGAAAGGAGGGAGGGAGGAAGGGAGGGAGAGTGGAGGGGAGGGAGAGAGGAAGGAAGGGAAGGAGGGGGGAGGGAGGGAGAAAAGCAGAGAGGAAGGAAAGGAGGGAGGGAGGAAAGGAGGGAGGGAGGAAGGGAGGGAGGGAGAGTGGAGGGGAGGGGAGGGAGAGAGGAAGGAAGGGAAGGATAAAAGGGGGAGGGAGGGAGAAAAGGAGAGAGGAAGGAAAGGAGGGAGGAAGGAAGGGAGAGAGGAAGGAAAGGAGGGAGGAAGAGAGGAAGGAAGGGAGAGAGGAAGGGAGGGAAGGATAAAAGGGGGAGGGAGGAAGAGAGGAAGGGGGGAGGGATAAAAGGGGGGAGGGAGGAAGAGAGGAAGGGAGGGATAAAAGGGGGAGGGGGAGGAGGGAGAGAGGAAGGAAAGGAGGGAGGAAGGAAGGGAGGGAGGAAGAGAGGAAGGAAGGGAGAGAGGAAGGGAGGGAGGGAGAGAGGAAGGAAGGGAGGGAGGAAGGAAGGGAGGGAGGAAGAGAGGAAGGGAGGGATAAAAGGGGGGAGGGAGGGACGAAAGGAGAGAGGAAGGAGGAAGGAAGGGAGGGAGGAAGAGAGGAAGGAAGGGAGAGAGGAAGGAAGGGAAGGATAAAAGGGGGGAGGGAGGGAGGAAAGGAGAGAGGAAGGAAAGGAGGGAGGAAGGAAGGAAGGGAGGAGAGAGAGGGGGGGAGGGAGGAAGAGAGGGAGGGAGGGAGGGGGCGCCAGCCAGCGCTGCTCGTGAGGAGGGGAAGAAGCCGCCGCCCCCGCGGTCCTTCTCCTTCGCCGTGGGTCAGCCCTGCCTGCCGCCCGCTGCGGCCTCTTCGAGGTTCCCTCCCTCCCTGGCTTCCTTTCCTTCCTTCCCTGGCCAGCCTTGCATCGCCGCCCCCACAGCTCCACGCGAGTCCTCGCCAAGCCCTCGGCACGAGTTGTGGTCCCCCCCTCTCCCTCCCTTCCTCACCTCCCTCCCTCCCTCTCGCGGGGGCGGGGCAGATTGCAACATCACAACGAGCGGCTTGAGCATCAAACGACGGACTTCTGGACTTCTTGGTTTGTGCCTGGACTTCTGGGCTGGCCTCTGCTCGCCTCCCGCCCTCCCCCCCCCCCCCCTCGAGGCCGACGCAGGGCGGCGGGCAGTCCAGCCTCGAGCCTGAAAGCCCGCCGTCCAACCGTCGGACATCAGGTCCCAAGAGGATCCAAGCCACCAGGACACGCTCCAGATCTCCTCCTCGTGAAAACCCTGGGACCCCCACCTCACGGGACCCGCGGGAGCAGCCCATTCTCCCCGTTCTCGGTCGCGCGAGGCGCCGCCTGGCCAACGGTTGCCCCCAGCAGCAGAGCCCCGCCTGGGCGCCCTTCCGAAGCCCTCCCCCCAAAAGGAAGGCAGGAAAGGGAGACCCCCCTCACTCACCTCCAGCCAGACAGAAATGCGCGGGCTTCACTCGACCAAATAGGAAAGCAAGCCAGGCCACAGGGACAGCTCACCGACCAAGCGACCACCTCTCCGGACACAGAGAGGCCAGTCAACGGATCTTCGAGAGAGAGAGGGAGGGGGGGAGGCTGGCCGTGGCGTCACAATGGTCTCCAGGGAAGCCCCCCGCCGGACCACAACACACGCCCAACGGACACTTCCAGGCCCTGGGGCACCATCCACCCTATAGAGCAGGCCTGGGCAAACTTCGGCCCTCAGGTGTTTTGGACTTTCAACTCCCACCATTCCTAACAGCCGGTAGGCTGTTAGAATGGTGGGAGTTGAAGTCCAAAACACCTGAGGGCCGAAGTTTGCCCAGGCCTGCTCTATAGAGTCATCATCACACTCTCTCATCCTATATCGCAATGACACTAAAACACTATAATAATAATAATAATAATAATATAATGTATAATCCTATAGAGTCATTATCACACTATTTAATCCAGGCCTGGGCAAACTTCGGCCCTCCAGCTGTTAGGAATTGTGGGAGTTGTAGTCCAAAACACCTGGACGGCCGAAGTTTGCCCAGGCCTGATCTAATCCTATATTACAATGACACAGTATACCATATAATACTAGAATATAAAATAACTATGTAATATAGTATTTCGGTTTGGATTTTTGTAATATTATTTCCTACAATAATACATTCAAATACTATAATAATAATAATAAAATAATAATAATGTATAATAATGTTACTATCATAAAATAATTACAATGTAACAATATGAAGTTATAATATGTTAATCACACATTATATTAAAATAATAGAACTTTCATCATATGTTGTGATGGCAAAATATACAATATAATAAGAGTCTAATCATGAACTATATGATGAGATCCAGAGAGCACGAGGAAGCCAAGCACCCCTGAGGGAGCGGGGCCAAAGGAGGGGGCACACACAGGCTCCCCCCACCCACCCAGGACCCCTCACTCCACCGACTGGACGGGATTCCCTCCCTTCCCCGCTCGCTCACCATAATGGGAGTTGTAGTTCACAGCCCACAGCCAGAGAGCACACTGAACCCAAACACCTAGGATGCATTCAAACTAGAGCAAACTTGCCCATCATCACAACCTTTAAGTCCTGGGGCAGTTTCAGGGAGTTAACCTAAAACTGCCCCCCCCCTTGTTGGGTTTGGTGGGTTTTGGAGTTGTAGTTCACCTACATCCAGAGAGCACTGTGGACTCAGACAATGATGGATGTGGACCAACTTGGTACAAATACTCAATATGCCCAAATGCAACGGTGGCGCACCTGGTTGGGTGCCAGCTGTATTAAAGATCACTACTGACCGAAAGGTCATGAGTTCGAAGCCAAGTGAGCTGCTGCCCAATTGTGTAGCTTGTTGTCGACCTTTGCAACCCAAAAGACAGTTGCATCTGTCAAATAGGAAATTTAGGTGCCACCTATGTGTGGGGAGGCTAATTTAACAAAATTTAAGAGGCCATAAGAAATCTCCAGCAAAAGCATGCAGGGAATGTGGAAAGTACTTCACCAGTGTTGCAGATGGACGGTGAAGCGACAGCTCCCCTGGTGGCCACAAGTTGGAATGGTAAATAGCCCGTGACTGACTGTCTATATGTGTTGTGTGTCTATGGCATTGAATGTTTGCCATGTATGTGCATATTGTAATCCGCCCAGAGTCCCCTGTGGTGTGAGAAGGGCGGAATATAAATACTCTGAATAAATAATAATAATAATAACATCTACATGAAGCCGCTGGGGGACGTCATCCGGAGTTTTGAGGTCAGATGTCACATGCACGCAGATGATGTCCAGCTCAAATAGATTACTGCAACACACTCTACGTGGGGCTGCCTCTGAAGACTGCAATTAGTCCAACGCTCGGCAGCCAGGCTACTAACGGGAGCGGGGTACAGGTGTAATAAGAAATTCAATGTGCAGATTTGATAAATATGAATTTAATACGATGTATGGGAGTGAATGGAAGAACGGAAGGAAGTGTGGCTGGAGTTAATAATGTTGGAAGCACCCGTATACTATTCAGGCCTGCCATGACTGACTCCCTGCTTGCTGGAACTGTGATCAAAGCCTGCTAATGAGAATTGATGTGGGCTGTGGCAATGGTTCTTTCAAGTTTTATTTATTTATTTATTTATTATTTGATCTTATATTCCGCTCCTCCCTGCAGGCTCGGGGCGGGTCACAACATATAAAAACAAGCTGCATGCAATGGCCATGCAGCCGTACAATAAAACAACAAAACATTTAAAACAATTGCAAGTCACATCACAAGGTGTTTGAAAGGAACATAAAGCATTTCCTTAAGGAAAGGTTTGCAACACTCCTTGTGTTAAGAAGGAAGTCAGCACAAGCCTTGTGTTTGTCAACACCAATCAAGAAGAGTCAACAGGAAACGGAGATGGATCCAAGATGGAAGACGTCTATCCTTCATTTACTACTTTGGGACGACATCAGCAGAATATTCCTTCAAAAGACTCAGTCGCATAATGCTCAAGGTGTGGCCAACCTGAGGAGTCTGTTCCGCCGGCCATGCTCTGCTCAATGGGAAGGAGAGAGGAAGTGTGCCTATGGAGAGCGGCAAATTTGCAGCCTGGTCACTTTGGCCTTCTTTCTTTCTCAAGGGAAGAGGAAGAGGTGCGCCTTTGGAGCCTGAGATGTTGTGCAGGGAACCAGGTCCTGCTGAATGGGAAACAGAGGCCTGATCCTTGGCACTGTGCTTAGGGGAAAGGATGCATTTTGGAGTTTTGAAGTTCCGGTGCCATCGAAGTTTGGAACGGTGTGTTGGCAGGCTGCAGGGAAGCAGCGTCTGGCCTAACAGGTGCTTCTCCAAGGAGGGAGGGGGAAATGGTACAATAATATTTGGATGCATGATGATGGATGCATGTACATGCGGTGTGAATGTTGAATGAAAATGTAATTCCCCTTTTGTATTTTTATTCTTGCGGACCCTACGACCACAGTTTGGGAACCACTGGTTTAAAGCAAGCGAGAATGTGGCCATTAGCAACCTTGAATAATAGCACTGGTCGTGAAGCTGCAAAGTCAATCAGTGAGGGTCTCTGCATAGAGGTAGCCTGGCTGTTGTTGTCACGCCACAAGCCTGTTTCCTTGGTTTCCCCTGAACCAAAGTGCAGCCATGATGGCAACAAGAAATCCCCCAGGCCTGTCTGTGTTTCCCAAGTGAACTCTGTACATTGCAGCCTGGGTGAAACAGTCAAGGCCGAGGTTGTTACTCCCAGCGATAAGCGGAGCCAATGGAGACCAGCAGTGGGATAAACTCCCTTCCACGGATGTGGGCACTAATTGGCTTACATACTTTGCCTCTGAGCTTTACCTAAACAGCAGCTGCAGCCCATCATGGGAACCATGAAGTTGCAACGCAAGTACGTCGAATAGATCAAAGGGTTTGGACCCTATAACCGTTTGATCTGCGCTAGGCTAGCCATCTCGAGCCAACGATCGCATTCCCTGACCATGGATTCCTGAACGGGCCTTGCGGCCTGCAGCTCAAGACTTTACCTGCCAGCACGCTGGTTGCTTTGGATCTAGCCCGCTTGGGCCTCCGTTTGCCTTGCTGCTTTGTTCCTGTTTGCTCCTAAAAGACTTTGCCATTGTATCCTGCTTGATCCTTGGTCGCCACGGATCCATAATCAACTGCTGCTACCACTGAACATTGCTGCTATTTCCTGGTGCCATTTTAAAGGCACTTAGCTGACTTCTAGTCTCTTTCCTATAATCAATATTCTAAATAAACCTGTTGTACCTCAGCTGAACGTGTGGTTTATCAAGGGAGGATTCCCAAGAGTCCAAGAGGGCGACAGTTGTTGCCTGGAGGCACCCCCTGCTTGGGAGGTGTGAGGAAGGTTGGTAGAGGAAAACCTGTCCCCGGCTTGCCCTCTCAAGTGACCTCTCTTGCCCTTGGTTGCAAAAAGTCCTTTAAACAAAGATAAAGTGTTCGCTTGCCTCATGCAAAGCGAAGGTACCTCTCTTTGGATCCCAGGTGTCCTGTTCCTCTCTGGTCTTTGTAGGCCCACAAAGTCCTGTAAAAACCCCAAAATCCGCAGTCTCTGGTGAGGACGGGCCTCCTGTGCAATGCAGCTTGGTTGAGAAGGCAGGTAGACTCTGCAGGTGAACTAAGAATGCTATGTCCAAGCAAGCTTAGGTTCCAGCCTTGCTTCGTCTGTTGAAATCTCTGGAATGGGCCAGAGAGGAAATGCTGCCTCTCACATGACCTCTGGAAGAGGAGGAGTTGGGGGCGGAGACGCCAGGTATGGAGCCAAAACACAACTCCGCCCCTGAGTGGCCGCATGGTCAACAACAATAGAACAAAGACCTGACAGGTAGGGCAGTGAAATACAAATGCAGCTGCAATATCAGCCCCATGGGGGCGTCACATGACGTCTGTAGACAGTCCACATCTCACAGGCGTAGAGCAGGGTTGGGAGGGCAATCGTTTTATGAACAAGCCCCTTGGTCTCCCGACGGATGTCCCGGTCCTCAAACACTCTCTGCTTCATTCGGAAGAATGCTGCACTCGCCGAGCTCAGGCCGTGCTGTATTTCAATGTTGACTTTTGTGGAGAGGTGGCTGCCAAGGGAGCGGAAATGGTCCACATTGTCTAATGTTACACCATTAAGCTGTATTTCTGGCATTGGAGAGGGATTGGCTGGTGCCTATTGCTGGAAGAGCACTTGGGTTTTCTCAATGTTCAATGACAGGCCGGGCTTCTCGTTTGCTTCTGTGAAGGTGTCTAGAGTGGCTTGTAGGTCTTCCAAGTGCACACAGACAACATTGGTATCAGTAGGGGTAATTCGATGTAAGATTCACAATGAGTAGTTACGGAAGTCATAGGTGGAGGGTTCACAGGTGAGAAGGAGGGAAAGGGTTTGTGAAGGATGTTGCAATGCACCTGTTTTGCTAATTAGTGTAATTTTTTGGCTTTACTTGTCACTTATATACAATAAAATGAAAAAAATGGAACATACTAAACAGTGTGTCTGACTTGCTTCTCAAGATTCGATCACATGCTGAACATGAGTCAGTAGTGTGACGTGGCAGCTAAAAAGGCCGATGTGAAGGTGTATAAGGCTGGACTTTGTTTTTTTACTGTCCCCGTGAAATGTGTTTTTTTGGTCCTTTATTATGTTTTGGTTATGATTGAATGTTTATACTATTTATCTGTATTTTTTTAGTTTATTGTGTATTTTAGCGGCATTGCATGGTTGCCTTTGATGTTGTAAGCCGCCCTGAGTCTCCAGGGGAAATGGGACAGGGTACAAATAAAGTCTTATGGATTGATCAGACTGGATGAACTTTGGGGGTCCCGTCCAACCCTATCCTTCCGTCCTTGCACTAAGAGCCAACCTCCCAGTCCCCCATTTCTCTGTATTCTTCTCTCTCCCAATCCCAGTATTGAAAGAGCGTCAGTCTCTTTGCTGGCTCCATTTTGATAGTGGACCGGGGAAAGACCCCTGCTTTCAGCTGATCTGACTTACAGCAGGGAGTTCCACAGTTCCTGGATGCCCTATTGGGCAGGCATCAATAGGAGTGTGGCTACAGCAGCAGCTTCAAAGAGCAGTCTTTCTTCCCCTGACCCTAACATTGTAACTAATCCCCCAATGAAGTATCATTTAGTTGTAACTTTTCCCTCTCCATAGTGATACATTGTGTCCTTTACTGCCTCCAACTCTCTCCAAACATGAACCTCTCCTTCCTCGAGCCACAGTTTGCTGTCGGCCTGCCCGGGATGCTCTTACGGTGTCCCGGGGAGGCTGAAACTGCAGTCCTCTGAACCGCGGATAAAGAAATCCATCGGGTCTCCATATCCATGTGTCAACGGATCACCTCCATTTTGGTGCCATATTGTTCCTAAGCTAATTATAAGACTAACTGCTATCTCGCCAGGGCTATATCGGATTCTCTTTGGTGGGTCTGACTGGTCTCTGCCTTCATGGCAAGACACCCACATTCCTGCTTGATATCAACTTTATGGGTGAATGAATGAGGACCGGATGCAGAAGGTGGTGGGGTTTGCAGAGGCCTTTATTAAAAGCAGTGCCACTTCTTTTCCTCCTTTGTCTTCTCCTTCTGGGTCCCTCAGGGTCCCCTGCGGACTCTCCACCCGCTGGATGACGCAGGGGCCACCTGGAGGCACTTGCGGCCCTTGATGGGGGCAAACTGGTTCCCGGTGAGGCTCACGTGCAGCTGCCGCGGCCCGGCCTTGAAGGGCGTCAGGTGGAAGGTCACGCTGGTCTCCGCCCGGGGCGCCAAGCAGCCCAGCCTGGGGAGAAAGGAGACGAAGGGACAAGGGGGTGTCAGTCAGTCACAGAGCAGACCATGGGGTTCCCCTCCCCTGCCCCGCCACTCACTCGATCTGCATCTGCCCCTTGAGCAGCCCGCTCCCCTCCACCGTCAGCAGGCAGCGGCCCACCATCTCTGACAGCGGGTTGCAGAAGGCCACTTGCAGTGGGAAGGACTTGTGCAGCACGGCTGGGGACAGCGCCTGCAAAAGGAGAGGGGGCGAGAGAAAGAGAGAAGGGGTCAAGCACCAATGGCCTGCAGTCAATGACACAGTGCCGCACTTTCGCCCCATGCCCTGCTGCTTAGCTACAGTTTGCACTATCCCACTCACTTGTCTTGTTCACAGTCTGGCCATGTCTTGTGGTCATTGAGAGAGGTCATTGGGCCTTGTTCTGTTGCTTTTGTATGCTGTAGTTTTTACTTTATTGTATTGTACAGCGTGTTTACTTCATGCTTCGTTTCGGCACTTTGAATCATAGAATTATAGAATCCGAGAGTTGGAAGAGACCTGGTGGGCCTTCATCCAGTCCAAACGCATTCTGCCAAGAAGCAGGAGAATCGCGTTCAAAGCACCCCCGACAGATGGCCATCCAGCCTCTGTTTCAAAGCCGCCAGTTCTTCCTAACGTTCAGGTGGAATCTCCTTTCTTGTGGTTTGAAGCCATTGCTTCATTACGTCCTAGTCTCCAGGGCAGCACAAAGGAAGCTTGCTCCCTCCTTCCTAGGACATATTCCCCTCACATGCATGGCTATCATGTCTCCTCTCAGCCTTCTCTTCTGAAGGCTAAACATGTCCAGCTCTTTAAGCCGCTCCTCATAGGGCTTGTTCTCCAGTTCCTTGACCCTTTGAATCGCCCTCCTCTGGACACATTCCAGCTGAGAGTCAACATCTCCCTTCAATTGTGGTTCCCAGAACTGGACACAGTATTCCAGGTGTGGTCTAACCAAGGCACTTTGTGCCATATGTTGGGTCAAGGAGATGGAGGCAGGGTACAAACATAAAGCTGTGGTTGTTGTTAGCCAATGAGGAGATGAAAGCCCAAAAGCCACGCCCCCTCTGAATCATAGCATCGTAGAGTTGGAAGCAAGCGCATGGGCCATCCAGTCCAACCCCCTTCTGCCCTGCAGGAAGAACACAACCAAAGCAGCCCCAAGAGATAGAATCATAGAATAACAGGGTTGAAAGAGACCCCAAGGGCCATCTAGTCCAACCTTCTTTTTCCTTGCAGGAAAAGTACAAAGCACCCTGACAGATGGCCATCCAGCCTCTGTTTAAAAGCCTCCAAGGAAGGAGCTTCCACCGAGGCAGAGAGTTCCACTGCTGAACAGCTCTTCTTATAGTCAGGAAGTTCTTCCTCATGTTCAAGTGGGATCTCCTTTCCTGACATTTGAACCCATTGAGTCTCCAGATAGCAGGAAACAGGTGTTCCTTTTTCCACATGACACCCTTTCACATATTGATCCACGGCTCTCCTCGTGGCTTCTCTTCTGAGGCTAAACACACCCAGTTCCCACGGTCTCCAGACCTTTCCTCATTTCAATTGCCCTCAAATGAACCCCTTCCAGCTTACGAGTCAATGCCATTTTTGAACAGTGGTGCCCAGAATTGGACCCAGAAGTGTGATTCCAGGTAAAGAGATCTGACCAAAGTAGAAGAGAGAGGCACCGGGACTTCTTCCCTCGATCTGGACACGAAACTCCTTTAGATGCAGGCCAAAATCCCATTGGCTTTTTAAAGCTGCTGCTGCATCACACCCTTGGCTCAGGTTCAACTTAGATGGCCATCCACCGGGACTGTGGCGCAGCTGGCTGGGAGTCAGCTGCATTAAGATCACTACTGACTGAAAGGTCATGAGTTCGAAGCCAGTCTGGGTTGGAGTGAGCTTCCGGCCAACTGTGTAGCTTGTTGTCGACCTTTGCAGCCAAAAGACAGTTGCATCTGTCAAGTAGGAAATTTAGGTACCACTTTGTGGGGAGGCTAATTTAACTGATTTACGAGGCTATAAAAATCTCCAGGAAGTATGCAAAGAATGAGGAAGCGACAGCTCCCCTGGTGGCCAGAAGCTGGAATGTTAAATAGCCTATGACTGTCTCTGTATAGGTGTTGTGTGTCTATGGGATCCTACTTAAGTCTGGAGCCTTGATTGAAGCGGTGAGAAAAGAGATTCCGCTTGAACATTGAGCCAGAGCTGCTGCTCAAGAGTGGAACCTGCTGCTTCTTCCTGGGAGTCAAGTAGAGCTTTCCCGGCGACTGTGCTTCGACACACTTTAGTATCTCAGCTGTAGTGTGTCCTTGGAGGCTTTTAAACAGAGGCTGGATGGCCATCTGTTGGGGGGTACTTTGTGCTTTTCCTGCATGGCAGAAGGGGGTCGGACTAGATGGCCCATGGACCGGATGGTCTCTTCCGGGTCTATTATTCTATGCTTCTGTGGTATGTCACACAAGTGTAAGAAGGGATGACAAAAAGCAAAAATAGCACCGGGACTGTGGCGCAGCTGGCTGGGAGTCAGCTGCATTAAGATCACTACGGACCGAAAGGTCATGAGTTTGAAGCCAGCCTGGGTTGGAGTGAGCTTCCAGCCAATTTGCATAGTTTGTTGTCAACCTTTGCAACCCAAAAGACAGTTGCATCTGTCAGGTAGGAAATGTAGGTATCTCCTGTGTGTGGGGAGGCTTACTTAACTAATTTACGAGGCCATAAAAAAATCTCCAGCAAAGCATACGGAAAATGTAAAAGTACTTGATCGAAGTGTATAAAATCATGCATGGGATAGAAAAGGTGAATAAAGAAAAAATATTTTCTCTGTCACCCAACACTAGGACTAGGGGGCACTCCCTGAAGCTCCAAGGTAGGAAAGTTAGGACTAATAAAGGGAAACATTTCTTCACCCAGAGGGTCATTGGGTTATGGAACTCACTTCCAGAGGAGGTTGTGACAGCGGTCAGCCTGGACAGCTTCAAGGCAGGATTAGACAGATTCATGGATACCAAGGGAATCAGTAGTTACTGAAATGGACATCCAAGTGCCACCTCTGTGTTGATGGAGGCAGGCAGGATTTTCCCCGGGTACTGTGGGGGGTCGGGAGCAGGGAGGGTTTTGCCCTCCTTTCTGCTAGAGATCCCCGTGTACAACTAGTGGGCCACTGTGTGACACAGAATGCTGGACTAGATGGGCTGAGGCCCGATTCAGCATGGCTCTTCTTATGTTCTTATGTTCTTATGTTCTTACTTCATCAGTGTCGCAGATGGACAGTGAAGCGACAGCTCCCCTGGTGGCCAGAAGTTGGAATGTTAAATAGGACTCGGGCCGGATTACAATGTACATATACATGGCAAACATTCAATGCCATAGACACACAACATATATAGACAGACACACAGGGGCTATTTAACATTCCAGCTTAATGAGGGTATTCTGGCCACCAGGGGAGCTGTCGCTTCACCGTCCATTTGTGACACCGATGGAATACTTCCTCCTTCTTTTGCACATTTGCTGGAAATTTTATGGCCTTGTAATTTTTGTTAAATTAGCCTCCCCACACATAGGTGGTACCTAAATTTCCTACTTGACAGGTGCAACTGTCATTCGGGTTGCAAAGGTTGACAACGAGCTACACAATTAGCCGGAAGCTCACTCCGACCCGGGCTGGCTTTGAACTCATGACCTTTCGGTCAGTAGTGATCTTTTATGCAGCTGTCTGTCTGTGTATTGTCTATTCAAAGCGGCATTGAATGCTTGCCATGTATGCGTCAGGTGATCCGCCCTGAGTCCCCTTTGTGGAGAGAAGGGTGGAATATAAACAAAATGTTTTTTTTGTTGTTGTTATTTGAAACACAACAAGATGAGTCCACAGCAAACAAGATCGCTCTACTGGCTGTATTATTATTATTATTAGTTCAAACAGTTGATGCGGAGTTTTCTGTTGTTTCCTGGCGTACTGAATGCATCTTCCTTTGCATGTTTAAAGCGTTTGCTGTGATCCAATTATTAAGGAAGCTTTGAAACTCTGCCTGTTCTGTTCTCGGTTTTAGATACTAGCAAGCTATCCCAGACCTGCGGCCCGTCCAGTGTGCTTTTCACTCGGCTGATGTTGTGCTTTAAGGGGAAGGTCAAACTGATTTAAACGAATTAGTTTACCCTCTGGCCAAATGGCCTGAGCCCTTCGCACCTTTGAGCATTTTATTTATTTATTTATTTATTTATTGGTTCGACTTAATATACCGCTCTCTCTGGAGCCCAGAGCGGTTTACAGAGTTAATAGATAAAACACATAAAATGCAATAAAATACAATAAGACTAATTTAAATCAATTCCAGCAAACTGCGATGGCAGTAGAAATATGCTGGCAGCAGCACAACAGGATGCTGATAATACTCAGTAGTTATTAGCATTAACATGACCAACAGGCCAGTGTCCAGGCACCCTCTCCCCCCACTCTGAAGGGCCCCTCCCTCCCCTCCTATCTCCTTTCCCAAGGTGTGCATCCCTACCTTGACGCGGAGGGAGGAAGTGGCGACGGTGACGGTCTTCTCGGCCAGGGCCTTGTGCCATGAGGAGCCCTCTTCGGCCACCGCCGAGATGCGCAGCTGGCGCCCTTCTGACAGGACGGGGCCATAGCTCTCGAAGGGGATCCGCCACGCCAGCTCCTTCTCTGCAGAGATACCATGTGGGAAGAGGCCCGTGGGTGAGGGGGAAGGGTCAAGGCAAGGGTCAAGATCATTCCAGTCCTCTTCCCTTGACCTTCTCTGAGGCCAGAAGAGCTGGTCAAGAGTCAGGGCTAGTGCAAGAGTCAATGACAGGGCAAGGTCATCCCTCCCCTGCTCCTGACCTTCTCTGAGGGTGATGTGGTGGGGACAGAATGGCCAGGTCAAGGGTCAGGCCTGGGAGGTCAAGGTCATCCCCCTTCTCCAAGGCCAAGGTGGCAGTGGGAAGGATGGAAGGGCTGGGTCAAGAGTCAGGGACAGTGCAAGGGTCAAGGATGAGGTCAAGGTCATCCCAACCCCTTCCCTCACCCTACTCCAAGGCCGAGGTGGCAGTGAGGGGATGGAAGGGCTGAGTCAAGGACAGGGTCAAGGTCATCCCTCTCCTGCTCCTGACCTTCTCTGAGGGTGATGTGGTGGGGACAGAAGGGCCAGGTCAAGGGTCAGGCCTGGGAGGTCAAGGTCATCCCCCTTCTCCAAGGCCAAGGTGGCAGTGGGAAGGATGGAAGGGCCGGGTCAAGAGTCAGGGACAGTGCAAGGGTCAAGGACGAGGTCAAGGTCATCCCAACCCCTTCCCTCACCCTACTCCAAGGCCGAGGTGGCAGTGAGGGGATGGAAGGGCTGAGTCAAGGACAGGGTCAAGGTCATCCCTCTCCTGCTCCTGACCTTCTCTGAGGGTGATGTGGTGGGGACAGAAGGGCCAGGTCAAGGGTCAGGGCTGGGGTCAAGGTCATCCCCCTTCTTCTGTGGGGGGAGGGGTGGAAGGGCCAAGTCAAGGGTCAAGGATGGGGCCAAGGACAGAGCCAAGGTCATTCCACTTTCTCATGACCTTCTCAAAGGCTGTTGTGGCGGTGATGAGGGTAGAAGGCTTGAGTCAAGGCTCAGGGCTAGTGCATGGGTCAAGGACAGGGTCAAGCTCATCCCCCCCAGCCAAGCCTGACCTTCTCCGGGGCCGAGGGTGAGGTGGCGGCGCTGGAGAGCGCAGGCAGGTCCGGGGTGCCCGTTGTGCCGTAGCGGCTGCGCGGCCATATTGATGGTGACCTCCTTCCAGGCCTGGTCGCGGTTGCTGACCAGCAGCTTCAGCTCCACATCCTGCCCGACCTGGGGGCTCTGGGCCAGGCGCAGGTGCAGCGCCGTGGCGGCCTTGGGGGCGGAGGGGGCGGGCAGGGCCTCTGGGCGGGGTGCTGGGCCCCGGGACAAGCTTCTGGCACGCCGGTCATGGAGGGCCCTGCGAGGAGGCCGGCCCGCACGACCGACTTCCTCCCCTTTCTCCTTCTCTTTTTCCTCTTTCTTGTCTTCCAGGTGCCGCTTCCGCCAGACGGCCTTCTCAAAGACAGTGCGCTCCTCCTTCGAGCCTGCGGGAGGAAGAGGAAGGAAGGAAGGAAGAAGGAAGGCCCTGAAGTCACAGGGTTCCAGGTTTGAAGCCTTTTTAGTTCTTAGAACTTTTAATGGAGATGATGGGTTTGTGAGTTTTTTGGGCTGTCTGGTCATGTTCCAGCAGCATTCTCTCCTGACGTTTCACCTGCATCTGTGACTGATGGCAACTTCAGAGTCCGTTGGAAGTGAGGCAAGTGGAGTGTACATATTGGCGGTGAGGCAAGAGCAGTGTATATAATATATATCTATAGAATAATATCCAGGTTGGGAGAAAGAACCCTTGCCTGTTTGAAGCAAGTGTGAATGTTGCAATTAGCAAAACAGAAAGAAGAAAATCATGAAAATCTGGTTTCCAGCATTTAAAAAAAAACCCACCAGAATCAAGACAGTAAATAATGAGCACCACTCAGAAACAGAAGAAGTCCAGACAGCAAACCATCAAGGGACAAACAGAGGGTGCCTCCAGGCAACAGAGGCCAAGCTACCTCTATGCAGATACCCTCACTGATTGGCTTTACAGCTTCATGGATACTCATCATGCTATTCAAGCTTGCTAATTGCAACATTCACACTTGCTTCAAACGGACAAGAGTTCTTTTTCTCAGCCTGGACATTATTCCACAGATATACTATAGACACTCCACTTGCTTCACTGCCAACAGAACCTGTGAAGATGCCATTAGCCACAGATACAGGCAAAATGCAGCCGGAACATGGTCAGGCAGCCCAAAAAAGTTGCAGGAACCCAGTGATGCCGGCTATGAAAGCCTTCAACAAGACAATGGAGAGGCTGCTTGCTGGGAGCACACCAAGATGCAGTGGCTTCGTTTTACTTATTTATTATTAGTAGTATTAATTTTATCTATTATTTTCATGATTGTTTATTATCTGGGAAACTACATGGAAGTTTACTTTCTTTCCATATATTTTACAAAACTCAAACCTCTGTATATAGTATAGCAGTGTTTCCCAACCAGTGTGCCGTGAGCGACCGTCAGGTGTGCCGTGGGAAATTGGTTGAAGTATACAAACCCTAAGAAACCTACCTCGATAAAGGCACAAAACTACAACCACCCCCCTCCCCACCCGTTGCCTACTTGGTCTCTCCCTCTCCATGCATTGGGAAGGCCCACCTCCCTTTCCCCAAGTAGAGACCTCCTCTTGCCTCCTGGGGGTTCTGTGTGGGAGGTTTGGCCCAGTTCTATCATTGGTGGGGTTCAGAATATTCTTTGATTGTAGGGGAACTATAAATCCCAGCAACTACAACTCCCAAATGTCAAGGTCTATTTCCCCTGAACTCCATCTGCGTTCATATTTGGGCATATTGAGTATTCATGTCAAGTTTGGTCCTGATCCAACATTGTTTGAGTCCACAGTGCTCTCTGGATATAGGTGAACTACAACTCCAAAACTCAAGGTCAATGCCCACCAAACTCTTATAGTATTTTCTTTTGGTTATGGGAGTTCTGTGTGGGAAGTTTGTGTCTTTCTGCCATTCCTGCCAGGATATCTATGCTGAGTTCATTGAAACAGGCCCGGCTTTCACACTGAGTGTATAAATACTTTTAAAAAACATATTAACTATATGTATTACTGTGTTAGAGTGTCATTTTGTGTCATTTTGGTTGGTGGTGTGCCCCAGGATTTTGCAAATGTAAAAAGTGTGCCGCGGCTCAAAAAAGGTTGGGAAACACTGTAGTATAAGAACATAAGAACATAAGAAGAGCCATGCTGAATCGGGCCTCAGCCCATCTAGTCCAGCATTCTGTGTCACACAGTGGCCCACTAGTTGTACACGGGGATCTCTAGCAGAAAGGAGGGCAAAACCCTCACCTGCTCCCGACCCCCCACAACCAGTACCCGGGGAAAATCCTGCCTGCCTCCATCAACACAGAGGTGGCACTTGGATGTCCATTTCAGTAGCTACTGATTCCCTTGGTATCCATGATAGTATAATATAATATGGTATAATATAATATTATGTTGTATTGTATTCTATTGTATTATATAATATATTGTATATACCTATAATATTGATAATGTTATAATGTAATACAATATAATACTACTAATAATATATTATAATTATATATTTTATATTACATGTAATATTACTAATAATAATATTACAGTATAATGTTATAGTACAATGTAATATATAATATTAGTATTGTGCTATGGCAATAATATAATATATTTTATTTACATTTTATTTCTAAGCTGCTTTGAGTCCCCTTCAGGGTGAGAAGGGCAGCATATAAATGTCGTAAATAAATAAATAAACAAGCCTGTGCTGTTATGCTCAATTTGGGAATGAATGCCATTACACCATGTAACAAAATGGGGGGGATCCTATTTCTGAAAGTGTTGGGTTCCATCCCTGATTGCACAAGTCTCCAGTCCTCAATGAGTATCTAGAGTTAGATATAGGATCAGAGTGAGGAATTCCTTCCCCACATTCCTATGGTGCTTCTCCCAGAAGGGGCTTTGTGTTTCCTCTTCTTGCTTGCCACTATCTCCTCCCCACTTTGAAGATGTAGTAATGGAACCTCTGTGAGGGAAGTAACTAACTTCCTCTTTATTTTGATTGACCGGGCTTGTTGGCCGTGTGGTCTTTCTTCATGGCCCTCTATTATTACTTTAAGTATTAACTTTATTTCTACCCCGCCCGTCCCCCACAAGGGGACTCGGGTCGGCTTCTCTGCCTTTGTTTTCCTTCCAGTGAGGACACGTTTTGCCTTTCTCCAGGCAAAATGTAGCTGCATGGATACTTTGAATATTTTTACCCCTTTGCCTTTCTAGGAAGATGAGCTTAGGAAGCTAGTCAGCTCAGAGACCTTTTTCTATCTAGAATGGATTTCTTATGACTTCAAATAAATATATTTCTGGAACCTAAAGTTGTGACTCTGAAATCCTGATCCAACCTCTTGAATGGAAGCTTATCCTGGATCACCACATGTACGTTTCTGATGGTTATGAACTGTGCATCTGGCACTCTGCTTTGTGTGTGTGTGTGTGTGTAATCACCTAAAGTGAGGGTTATTTTGAGCCTAACAGCTCCAATTCCCAACAGAAAGTGTTGTTTCCTGGACTGCACCGGGACTGTGGCGCAGCTGGCTGGGTGTCAGCTGCATTGAGATCACTACTGACTGAAAGGTCATGAGTTCAAAGCCAGCCAGGGTCGGAGTGAGCTTCCGGCCAATTGTTTAGCTTGTTGTGGACCTTTGCAACCCAAAAGACAGTTGCATCTGTCAAGTAGGAAATTTAGGTATCACCTATGTGTGGGGAGGCTAATTTAACTAATTTACGAGGCCATAAGAAAATCTCCAGCAATAAGCATGCGGGGAAGGTGGAAAGTACTTCATTAGTTTCGCAGATGGACGATGAAGCGACAGCTCCCCTGGTGGCCAGAAGTTGGAATGTTAAATAGCCCCTGTGTGTCTGTCTATATGTGTTGTGTGTCTATGGCATTGAATGTTTGCCATGTATGTGTACATTGTAATCCGCCCAGAGTCCTATTTAACATTCCAGCTTGTGGCCACCAGGGAGAAGGGCGGAATATAAATACTGTAAATAAATAAATAAATACTCCTGTGGTCCTTACTTTGAAAGTCATTGTTCCACTCCAGAAAATTAATTTTTGTGGCTGCCACTTTTAACCTTTCAATTTTCATTTTTTAAAACTTTTTGTGCAGACTGCAGAAAGGTTTTGATAGTTTTCTGGGCTGTCTCTGGCCATGCCCCTGCAGCACTCTCTCCTGACATTTCACCTGCACCTGTAGCCGGCATCTTCAGAGGTTGTGAGATAAGTGGAGTTTGTGTGTGTGTATATACACACACACATACACACACACACACACATTTGTAGCTATATCTCATGGCTACTCAATGCTATTCAAGCTTGCCAATGGCAACATTCACACTTGCTTCCAACAGACAAGGGTTCTTCCTCCCACCCTGGACACTCCATAGAACCCTTGCCTGTTGGAAGCAAGTGTGAATGTTGCCATTGAGTAGCCTTTTTCACACCCTGGACATTATTCCACGGAGATAGATAGATAGATAGATAGATAGATAGATAAAATATATATATGCATACACACACTCCACTTGCCTCATTTGCAACAGACCTCTGAACAAACCTCTGAGGATGCCTGCCATAGATGCAGGTGAAAAGTCAGGAGAGAGTGCTTCTGGAAGACAGAACTGGCCAAAGTTGTCCCATGTGCAGGGCCAGTCCTAGGTAAGTTTCAAGTGTAAGCAAACAATATTTTGGTGCCCCCCCCCCCAAAAAAAACCCAAAGCCACTTCGCCTGACGCCTCCCTCACCTTCTCCTGCCAGCTGGGTGCGGCGAGGCCCCGTCCCGATGGCAGGAGAAGGCCAGGCTAGGCCCAGGGAAGCGGAAGATGAAGCAGTCCCAATAGGGGATTGGCGCTCTACGCAAATGCGTACTTCGCCTATTGGTTCAGCCACCCCTGCCCATGCATGTTTGAATGTCGGTGCCTTGGGGTCTCCTCCCTTGGGCTGGCTGACCTTCCTTAGGCTTGTAGTTGTTGGTGATGTCCTGGTCGGCGTCGGCACCGAGGGCCTTGGTGCAAATGTGGAGGCCGACGGTGTCGTGGTCCACCTGGATGCGCTCGCGGTGCGTCCCGTGGAGCATCCAGACCACACGGTCCGCGTTGACCATGGAGAAGACGAAGGGTGTGTCAAAGGGCATGGCCAGCTCCCCCTCCCGCACCGCCCGGACCGAGGCCGGTCCGCAGCAGAAGAGGCCTGCCAGGGAGAAAGACAGCATGGGGGGGGGGCAATGCTTGAGGACACGCCCACACCTGGGAGAGGGGAGGGGCCCAGGGCCAGCGGGTGGGGCTCACCTTTGCTGCGCTCTTGCGGGGTGGAGTCCACCACCTGCCAACCCCCGTAGCCTGGAGGGAGGTCCTTCCGCGCCATCCAGCACTCGTTCCACACGTGGAAGTTCCTGAGGGGGAAGGAAGGAAAAGGAAGGAGACAAGGAAAGAGGAGGAAGGAAGGAAAGAAAGAAGGAAAAGGAAGGAAAGGCGGAAAAGGAAGAGAAGGAAGGAAGGAAAGAAGGAAAGAAGGAAAGAGAAGGAAGGAGGGAAAAGGAAGGGAGGGAGGGAGAAAAAGGAAGAAGCGAAAGAAAAGGAAAAGGATGGGAAGAGGGAAAAGGGAGGGAAGGAAAAGAACAAAGGATGGAAAAGGAAGGAAGGAAGAAGGAAAGGGAAGGAAAGGAAGAAAGAGAATGAATGAGAGAAGGCAGGAGGAAGCAAAGAAGGAGAGAAGGAAAACGAGAGGAGAGAAGAAAGGATGGAAGAATGAAAAGAAAGGAAGAAAAAAGAAAGGAAAGAGGGGAGGAATGAATGAGAGAAGCAAGAAAGAGAAGACAAGAGAAAAGGAAAGAGAAGAGGAAAGAGAAGGAAGAAGGGAAGGAAGAAGGAAAAGCAAGGAAGGATAGAAAAGGAAGGAAGGAGAGAAAGAAAGACGGAAGGAGAGAAAGAAAGAAGGAAGAAATGAGAGAAGGCAGGAAGGAAGCAAAGAAGGGAGGGAGGGAGGGAGGGAGGGAGGGACCCGCAGCGGAGTTCCACCGCGTCAGGACCGAAGGGGGAGGAGCGGTGCCACCTTGAATGGGGGGGCGAGCCTAGCGCTGGAAGGGGCGCCCAAAGGCCACCCAGCCCGACCTCCTCCCCCCGGCCTCTGCTTGGAAGGAAACCTCCGGAGCAGGGGAAGGCCCCAGGCCTCGGGATCCTCCTCCGAGTGGGAGGGGGCGCCCAAGGGCCACGTGGCCGCCGCACCCCTTCGGCCTGCCGGCCGGGGGGTGCATCCCTTGGGCCGGGCGGCCTCCCCTCCCCTCGCCTCCCCTCGCTCACCAGATGCAGTCGGTGCCCCTGCTCTCCATGAGGCGGCCCTTCTCGTCGTAGCAGACGTCGATGACCAGGTTGCCGTCCTTCTCGTGGCCGGACTCGAAGTTGGTCACCACGCGGGTGGGCACGCCCAGGCAGCGCATCACTGCGGAGGAGGGGGGGGGGGGCTTTTCATGGAAGGGACCTCCGAAGGCCATCCATCCAGTCCAACCCCAAGGAAGGCACTCCCGACAGATGTCCTTCCTCCCCTCAGGACGGAATGGCGTGCTGAGGTCAGCAGGAACCATGGACTGAAAGGGGCCTCCAAAGGCCATCTAGTGCAGCCCCCTTTGACAAGGCAGGAAGGCACCCCTCCCGAAGCACCCCCGGCAGGTGTCCTTCCTTCCTTCCTTCCTCCCCTGCCCGTCCTTCTACCCGCTGCCGCTGTCGGGAGGAGGGTCCCAGCAGGGTGTGTGGCCAGTGGGCCACCCTGAGGCCACCGAGATCATCATATTCTCTCCTCCCAGAGAGGAGTCCCTTCCCTTCCCACCTCCTGAGGCGAAGAAGAGCTGGTCGGCTTTGATAATAATACATATAATAATAATATAATAATAATCTATTATATAAAGGAGGTCCCGTCATGGAACGACCGTCCTAGGCAGAAAAACCTTACAAGGCAGAGACACCAAACTTGGAAACATAAATAGGCCTCAGGCAAGGTAGGTTTTTAGCAAACCCCCCCCCCAAAACCTAGAAGGCCCCCAAAACAACGATCCTCTGCGGCCGCCAACGAATCTCCCGGCCTCTACATTCTGACAACATGATTGGCTGCCAATGAGGGAGTATTTGCATAACGCCTCTATTGGCCAGCCAACACGAACATTCCGACCCATAATAAACTGGCAGAGGAGGATAAGGCAAAGGCCTGGGGCAGTCGCCAACACAAACACCCCATTCACTTCCCACAGAAAATTTAAACCTCTACCAATCACAGACCACGCCCAAAATTGACAGTAAGGCTTCATTAACTTGATTTTCCCGACTAGGCCTCACCTCATGGGACATTGTGTATGGCCTGAATTTACAGTAACCTACCTTGGCACACAGAGCCCCTATGACCCACGCTACATTCTACTGCAGTTTGGAGGAGGGTGGACCATGGATGATGGGATTTGATGTACCTCCGTGGATTATGGGATTTGTAGTACTTTCAAACCCTTCATTCCCCACAGACCACTGTGGCCCAGAACCAAGACCGATAAAGACCCAACTTGGCACACAGTGCCCCCATGACCCACACTCCATCCAACTGCAGTTTAGAGGAGGGCACACCATGGATGATGGGATTTCAAGTACCTCCACTCACTTCCAAAGTACCCCACCCACACACGCATCAACCTCTACATCAACACAGCAGACGGAAAGACAAAAAACATTGCATATCCACAAGCTATGCAGAACGCAAGCAACACCACACACCAACAACTCCCCAGGACTTCAACATCCCACCCACCAGAACAACCCACAACGACAAAGCCATGGCCCCAACAACACCATAACTAACAACAATTCCAACCCTTACATACTCAGATTTTCTCGCATCTCCTAAATAGGGCACAGCAACGCGTGCCGGGTACAGCTAGTATAATAATATAATTATTATATAAATATATAAATATAAATATAATAATACGTTTGAGGCTTTCAAGCAGAGGTTGGCTGGCCATCTGTCGGGGGTTCTTTGACTGTGCGTTCCTGCCTGGCAGAATAAAGGGGAAGTGGGCTCCCCTGAGGCCATCTAGACCGACTCTCCAATGGGGTCCCATCTCTTCGCACCTGTCCATCATGCAGAGGACGCTGGTGAAGTCTCGAGAAGAGGGTCCCAAGGAGTGTGCGGGAAGTGGGCGCCCCTGAGGCCACCTAGACCCTCCCTCTAGTCGACCCCCTTCTCTTCACACCTGAGCGTTCAGAGGACGCTGGCGAAGACCTGGGAGGAGGGTCCCAGGGTGTGAGCGGGAAGTGGGCGCCCCTGAGGCCACCTAGACCCTCCCTCCCCTTTCCCTTCCTTTCCCTTCCCCACCTGGGCAGAGGTGGAGGGTCCCAGCAGGGTGTGCGTGTGAAGTGGGCTCCCCTGAAGCCATCTAGACGTCCCCTCCCCTCCTCACCTGTGCAGCAGACGCTGCCAGGGGGAGGGTCCCAGGTGTGTGAGGAAAGTGGGCTCCCCTGAGGCCACCTAGACCCTCCCTCCCCTTCCCCTTCCCCTCCCCCACCCCACCTGTGCAGAGGACTCCGGCGAAGACCCAGCACTGCCCGTAGCGGACGGGCCTCCCCCCGGCGCGCGCCCACTCGCGGAGGATGGCCACGCTGCCGGTCCAGGCCGAGGGCCGCGTGCCCTGCGTGTAGTCCTCGCTCCAGTTGCCCAGCACCACCCCGCCGTCGTCGTCGCTGTTGATCTGAGAGAGAGAGAGAGAGAGAGAGGGCAGAGGGGCGGGTGGGAGGCCCTCACGAAACCCCTCCCTCCTTCAAGACCCCCCCCCCCACTCCACCCCACTCCAGGCCACCAGGGGGGCTGACCATGGCGCTGAGGACGCGGCTGACGTAGACGGCGGAGCGGCGGAAGGCGGCGTCCTCGGCCGGGTCGCGCAGGGAGTTGAGGCTCCGGTCCAAGACTTTCAGGCAGATGCCCAGGATGCCCTCCTCGAACTGGGGGGGGGGGGGAGAGCAAGGAAGGAAGGTTCTCTGTATGGTCCGTGTCTTGGACTCGCCCAAGGCCGCCACCAAAAGGCGCCGGGGAGGGCCAGGTCGAAGGCTTTCATGCCCGCAATCACTGGGTTGCTGTGAGTTTTCCGGGCTGCCTGGCCATGTTCCAGTAGCACTCTCTCCTGACGTTTCGCCTGCATCTTTGGCAGGCATCCTCAGAGGTTCAGAGGTCTAGGAAACTGTTGGGAACTAGGAAAACAGGGTTTCTGTATAACTGTGGAATGATGTCCAGGGTGGGAGAAAGAAGCTATGTCTGAATGTTTCAATTGGCCACCTTGATTAGCATTTGATGGCCTTAGAGCTCCAAAGCCTGGCTGGTTGCTGCCTGGGGGAATCCTTTCTTGGGAAGTGATTAGCCGGCCCTGATTGTTTCTTGTCTGGAATTCCCCTATTTTTTATTGTTCTTTATTTACTGTTATGATTTTAGAGATTGTTGTTTTTAAATGATAATAATAATAGTAATAATAATACTGGTAGCCAGATTGTGTTCATTTTCATGGGTTCCTCCTTTCTGTTGAACCTTTCCCCGTGTTCCTTGTGGATTTCAGTGGTCCAGCATTTCTGTGTTCCCCAATAATAATAATCTGCTGTGTCCAGGTGGGTTCCTCAGGTGCTTTGCTATGGCTGAGTTCTCTGGTTGGAGTCAGTGTGCAATGGCTTCCATGTTCCTAAATTCGTGTTTGAGCCATGCTGCTGCCGTTGGGAGTCCCTATAGTAGGTAGACTTGACTATAGTTGCGTGGCTCTTTCCCCCACCCTGGACCTCCCACAGATATATAAACCTCCCTTGCTTAGTTCCCAAATGACCGCAAACCTCTGAAGGTGCCTGCCATAGATGTGGGTGAAACGTCAGGACAGAATGCTTCCGGAACATGGCCAGACAGCCATATGGAAAACTCACCGCAACCCAATAATGTGAATTACCGATAGTTTCTGGGGGAGGATCAAATTAGCGCCTTGAGTCTCCATAACAGTTGGTGGCAATTTTATCTCGCTCTCTCTTTCTGATTTTCGTTTGGAGCCAAAGCAAAAAAGGCCCAGGAATCATTTGACTCGCTTAGCACAAACTGAACCGTTTCTACGAGAGAGTTGCCATTATCTTTTATCAGCAGGGGTTAATAATAATAATAATACTTTATTTATACCCCGCCACCATCTCCCCAGGGGGACTCGGGGCGCTTACATGAGGCCAAGGCCAGGCCCGGATTAACACCTTTTTGGCCCTAGGCCACACTTTGGAATTATGCCCCCAGCCAACCTCTACCCCCCCACACACATACAACACTCAGACCCACACTTGGCTGGCTTTTGCCATGGTGCCTCCAGAGCGGAAGAGAAAGGTGAGTAGGCACCATCCCGCCACCTCCAAGGTCCCCATTCCCACCGGCTGGAAAGCTCCGCTGTGCTCTGAAGGTCTCCTCGGGAGTCAGGAGGCATGGGGAGAGTGCAGCGGCTGCAAACTTGCTCCAAAGGTGCACACGAAAGAGAGAGAGAACACGAGAGAGAGAGAGAGAAAGAGCAAGAGAAAGAGTGAGTGCGCACTTGAGAGAGCAAGAGAAAGAGAGAGCACGCGCACGAGAGCGAGAGAAAGAGCAAGAGCGCGCATGTGTGTGTGAGAGAGAGCATGCGTGCGAGAGAGAGTGAGAGAGTGCACGCGCGAGAGAGAGCGTGCGAGAGAGAGCGTGCGAGAGAGAGAGAGAGATGTCTGCTTGGCATGCGCTCCTGCAAGGGACGGAGCAGAGACTTTGCTGGGAGAAGGAGTGGGGAGGGGCATGAGAAAGGGGGAAAGAGGGGCGCGGACCAGGGGGTTTTTTTGGTCCGTGATCTGCGCCCCCCCCCCCCCTCGGCTTGCGCCCCTAGGCCATGGCCTCGTTGGCCTTATGGGTAATACGGGCATGGCCAAGCCCAGGAACACATCAGTAAAACAACAAAACAGTAAGCAAATAAAACAATACAATTAATATAACTCAGATATAAGCAATAACACACAACAATTTAAAACCGTATGGCCGGGCCAGATGTAATGAATATAGTAAAGTTAAATACTGGGTGCGAACAGAGGTCGGATGCATCTAAGCAGGAGGGTTTTAAAGGATAATGCAGGCAGATCAACCCAACGGGCAGACAAAGTGCTTCTGAGGACATTTTGCAGGGAATTGGTCAGAGCAGGGCGTTGTTTACTCTATTCAGGGAAGGCACACTGGAACAGCCACGTTTTCAGGCTCCTCCTCAAGACTGCCAATGTGGGGGCTTGTCTGATATCCTTGGGGAGCGAGTTCCAGAGTTGGGGGGCCACCACGGAGAAGGCCCTCTCCCTCATCCCCACCAATTGCGCCTGCGAAAGCGGTGGGAGCGAGAGCAGGGTCTCTCCAGATGATTGGAGAGATCACCTGGGTTCGTAGACACAAATGAGGTCACGCAGGTAGGCGGGTCCCGAACCATTCAGGGCTTTGTAGGTAACAACCTGCACCTTGAATTGGGACCGGAAGACGAACGGCAGCCAATGGAGCTCCTTAAACTGTTGGGGGGGGGGGGTTGACCACTCCCTGTAAGATGCTCCAGTTAGTAATCTGGCTGCCGCCCGTGGGGGCAATTGAAACTTGCGGGCCGTCTTCAAGGGAAGCCCCACGTAGAGTGTCTTACAGTAATCCAATCTGATATCTTTCTCTCGGGTAAGTTACAAAGAGCAGATGATTATGATGATGATATTTATACCCTGCTTTATCTCTCCAAAGGTAGAGATAAAGCAGGCAACAGGCGCAAAATCTGTTTTGCAATGACACATCCTGGTAACTAACACTGACACTACGGTGGGCATGGCTTGGAATGGCCGCTCAGTGAAGGCAACCCTGAAGGAGGATGGCTTCAGCTTCCTTTCTGCTTCCCTGGAGAGAGACCAGGATGCGGGGGAGCCATGGCTTCACACTACAAGAAAAGACATTCCACCAGAACATGGGGAAGAACTTCCTGACTGTGAGAGAGAGCTGTTCAGCAGCGGAACTCTCTGCCCCAGAGTGTGGTGGAGGCTCCCTCTTTGGAGGCTTTGAGACAGAGGCTGGGTGGCCATCTGTCGGGGGTGCTTTGAATGCGATTGTCCTGCTTTTTGGCAAAATGGGGTTGGGCTGGGTGATGGCCCACCAGGTCTCTTCCAACTTTAGGATTCAAGGATTCAAAGGATTCTTTTAAGCAGAGGCTGGATGGCCATCTGCCAGGAGAGCTTGAATGGTGTCCTCCTGCCTGTCAGAAGGGGGTTGGACTTGATAGGGTTAGGGTTGGGGTCTCTTCCAATTCTACAATTATATTAATACAAAATGTGGTGGAGGCTCCTTCTCTGGGGTCTTTGAAGCAGAGGCAGGATGGCCATCTGTAAGGGATGCTTTGAATGCAATTTTCCTGCTTTTTGGGGGGGGGGCTCCCAAATGGAAGGGTGCCCCTTCCCCCTCTGCCTGCCCCACATCCAGTCCTAGGCGCACCTCCCTTCCTTTCCGGTGCTGCCTACTGCCTTTATGCAAATGCATGCAGATGTGTGCAGATATATGCTTGCACACCCTTTCCCGTCGCTCAGCAGCATAACATTTGGGGGTGCCTCCCAGAAGAACGCCCGCCATTAGGCATGGAGGAATCCGGCCTGCCTGCCTGCCTGCCTGCCTTCCTTCCTTATTTATTTGAGGGAGGGGCATGGATATATAGTCCTATTCTAATGTTTACATGGTGGAGGGTTTTTTCACATGAGCATGTGCACTGTTTGTACACAAAAGAAAACTGTCTATTGATGCAGGTAATAAATAAAATGTATTATTATTATTATTATTATTGAGGTGGGTAATTAAATAATGTAATGGGTAATCAATAAAAATGATGATGATGATGATGATTTTTTATGTCAGGAGCTACTTAAGAAACTGCAAGTCACTGCTGGTGTGAGATGATTGGTCGTCTGCAAGGACGTTGCCCAGGGGATGCCACCCCCAGATGTGTTACCATCCTGTGGGAGGCTTCCCTCATGTTCCCACATGATAAGCTGGAGCTGACAGATGGGAGCTCACCCCCCTGTCCGGATTCAAACCCTGACCTTTAACCCATTGCACCACCTGGGGCTCCTGGGGTGGGGAGGCTGCCAGGCTCCTATTGGTCTGGCCTTTAGGGGAGGGGGTGTACTTAATTCTGTCTTAATATTTACATATGCTGTGGGTGGGAAATGTTAAATTGTATTAAGAAGAAAGTGAGATAATAATATTGATGATGATGATAATTGTGGTCTTAAAAATAACACGACATAGTATTATTGCTGTATTATCACCACCACCATCATTATCATCATTATAATGGTTTGAAAGGGATTATGTTCCTGATTTGAAAGTGTTATTTCCTGTTTAATTATGAGGTCATTAACTTTGAAAGTAGTAGTTCCACTCCTGCCACAAAACTAGGTTGAATGGGTTGAGGAGGCTCCGGGATTAGATGGATATTCATTGGAAAGCCAATTATTGCACAATATGCTGCTGCAGGATGCCCCTCCCTCCCACAGAGACCAAGTTTAGGCATCTTCCAGAAGCATTCTCTCCTGACCTTTTGCCCACATCTATGGCAGGCATCCTCAAAGGTCGAGGGGTCTGTTGGAAACTAGGCAAGTGGGGTCTACCTATCTATCGATCGATCTATCTATGGAATGATGTCCAGGGTGGGTGGGAGAAAGAAAGAACTCTTGTCTGTTGGAGGCAAGTGTGAATGTTTCCATTGGCCACCTTGATTAGCATTTAATGGCCTTGCAGCTTCAAAGACTGGCTGCTTCCGGCCTGCACATCAAGGTGGCCCATTATAACATTCACACTTGCCTCCAACAGACAAGGGTTCTTTCTTCCTCCCACACACCCTGGACATCATTCCACAGATATAGAAACCCCACTGGCCTAGTTTCCAACAGAACTCACAACCTCTGGGTTGCTGTGAGTTTTCTGGGCTGTAAGGCTATGTTCCAGCAGCATTCTCCCCTGACGTTTCACCCACATCTAGGGAAGGTGTCCTCAGTGGGAGAAACATCAGAAGAGAATGCTACTGGAACATGACCACACAGCCTGGAAAACTCACAGCAACCCAATGATTCCGGCCATGAAAGCCTTTGACAACACAAAGTTTAGGCAGTTTAATAAACCTTTCCTATGTATTTTTAAATTAGGGAAATTACATGTAAGAACCCAGGAACAAAATAATGTTCTGGAATACTGTGTCCAGTTCTGGGCACCACAATTGAAGGGAGGTGCTGTCTCTAAGCTGGAATAATGTGTCCGGAGGAAGAGGGCGACTCAAAGGATCAAGGGTCTGGAGAACAAGCCCTATGAAGAGCGGCTTAAAGAGCTGGGCATGTTGAGCCTGAAGTAGAGAAGGCTGAGAGGAGACATGAGGAGGGCCAGGGATAAATATGTGAGGGGAAGTCCTAGGGAGGAGGAGGGAGTAAAGCTTGTTTTCTGCTGCCCTGAAGACCAGGATGCAGTGGAGCCATGGCTTCAAACTACAGGAAAGGAGATTCCACCTGAACATGAGGAAGAACTTCCTGACTGTGAGAGCTGTTCAGCAGTGGAACTCTCTGCCTGGGAGTCTGGTGGAGGCTCCTTCTTTGGAAGCTTTTAAACAGAGGCTGGATGGCCATCTGTCGGGGGTGCTTTGAATGCAATGTTCCTACTTCTTGGCAGAATGGGGTTGGACTGGGTGGCCCACCAGGTCTCTTCCAACTCTAGGATTCTATGAATTCCTGAGACTGGGCGACTTACCTGCCCGAAGTGCCAAGGCGTGGGGTCGAGCCAGTTCTTGTTTCCCTGGAAGATGATGCCCTCCTCCTCCAGGATGAACTCCTTCCGCTGCTCCTCATTGCCCAGGTAGACCTCATCCTCTAAGCAGCAGGCAAGCACACAGGGTCACTCACTGAGTGGCCCTCCCCTGAGGCCCCTGCTGCCCACTTCCCCAGCCTTTCTTCCACTCACCTGGGCACCAGGCGTTGAAGAGAAGGACGAAATCGCCCAGCCGGTAAGAAGAGGACCCTCCGTCGGCGTCGAGGCGGATCTTGAGCGAGTAGCGCCCCACGGGGGCCTCCGCAGGGGCCGAGACAGACACCTCCGTGGAGTGGGGGCCCGCACTGCGCAGGAAGGCCCCACGCCACACGCGACGGGGGTCACGCTGACCCAGGCCCACCAGGAAGACCGCCCGCGTGCCACTCTCCGGGTCCGGCGAAGGGCCTGGCAAAACAAATCAGGTGCTAGAACAGGCCTGGGCCAACTTCGGCCCTCCCTCCAGGTGTTTTGGACTTCTACTTCCACCATTCTGAACCTGGAGGGAGGGCCGAAGTCGGCCCAGGCCTGTTCTCATGCCAGAAGTAGAGTGCATGAGCTTCAGCTTTGATCACAGTTGCTGCTGGCCGAAGTACCTAGCCTTGCCTTCTAAACAAAATAGGCCTGTTCGATCAAGGAAAAAAAATGTTCAAAACTCGTTGCGGATGTAGGGGGCGCTAGCGGTTCGAATCTAAATGACTTCCGAAATTTTCCGAAAAAATTGCGGAAATTTTACGAATTTTTCAGAAATTTTGGAATGGCTTCATTAATGGCAGGCACACATGCGCAGTAAGAAAGAAACAGCGCTGGTTAAACACCCAGTTTGGACGCGGAGGTCCTTCCCTCCATGTCAGAACTGGGCGAGAGCCGTGTGTTTGCAGATTCCTTTCCGAAAATGGCTGCGGTGGCTTCGAAATGGCAAATTCACTTCCGGGGTGCTTACCACTTCAAAAGTGAATTTAATCCAAATTCATTCCGATTTTACGAGAATTCCGAAAAACCTACCCAGGCCTAAAACAAAAATATGGGGGGGGGGGGAGGAAAGAGCTTGGGTCTGTGAGGAATGGTGGGGGTTGAAGCCCAAAAACCTGGAGGGAGGGCTGAAGTTGGCCCAGGCCTTGGATAGTTCAGAGTGGAAATCGGAGCTTGCACCTGGACCCCCCACCCTGGTCAAGACCTCCCGAAATTAATAATCACAGAGAAAAGTTGTTCAGGCGGAAGATGCCCCTGCTGCTTGGCATGTTCAGAACCAGCCAGAGGTGCAGGTGAAATGTTAGGAGAGAATGCTGCTAGGACACATTGGCCATATAACCCCAAAAACTCACAGAAACTTAGTTGTTAGACTAATATTTCCTCCACAGAGTTAAAATACATAGACCATTGAAACTCATAGGTGAAAAGACAGGCGTGAGGTTAGAGCCCTTGTTTGGAAGCCCCCGTGGCTTTGGTGGCCTTGATCTAGTGCAGTGGTTCTTAACCAGTGGGCCGCGGACCACCAGTGGGCACAGGGATGAAAATCTGGTCTGTGAGCCTCCTTCCTCTTAATTTTAATTTTAATTTTAATTATTTTAATTAATTTTAATTTTAATTTTAATTATTTTAATTATTTTACTTCTACAACTTTCACGGGGCCTGACACTCCTTTCCTGTTGCTGACCAGCCTCACCCCCTTGAATAGACCACCCCTTGACCACACCGACACTCGATTATTAAATAGATTATCTACCTTGCTGTGAGTTTTCCAGGCTGTAAGGTCATGTTCCAGAAGCATTCTGGAACACACCTAGGGCAGGCATCCTCAGTGAGAGAAACATCAGAATGCTTCTGGAACATGGCCATACAGCCTGGAAAACTCACAGCAAGCCAATGATTCTGGCCATGAAAGCCTTCGACAGCACACAGTTTGGGCAGTTTAATAAACCTTTCCCGTGTCTTTTTAATTAGGGAAATGACACTGAGAACCCAGGAACAAAAATGGGGTTCTGGAATACTGTGTCCAGTCCTGGGCTACACAACTGAAGGGAGATGTTGACAAGCTGGAATGTGTCCAGGGGAGGGTTACTAAAATAAGAGAACAAGCCCTATGAGGAGTGGCTGAAAGAGCTGGGCCTGTTTAGCCTGAAGAAGAGAAGGCTGAGAGGAGACATGATGCAGGCCATGGATCAAGAGGCGAGGGGAATATATCCTAGGGAGGAGGCTCCCTTTCTGCTGCCCTGGAGACTAGGACCCAATGGAGCCATGGCTTCAAACTACAAGACAGGAGATTCCACCTGAGCATGAGGAAGAACTTCCTGACTGTGAGAGCTGTTCAGCAGTGGAACTCTCTGCCCCGGAGTGTGGTGGAGGCTCCTTCTATGGAGGCTTTTAAACAGAGGATGGATGGCCATCTGTCGGGGGTGCTTTGAATGCGATATTCCTGCTTCCTGGCAGAATGGGGTTGGGCTGGATGATGGCCCACCAGGTCTCTTCCAACTCTAGGATTCTATGTAATATGGTTTTCTGTGGGCGAGCAGGTGGCCACTACTGGACGGCCCATGTTCTGTATCAGAAACGAGGGCTGATGTGGTCTATCCCAGTGTGCCGGGGCACACTAGTGTGCCGTGAGCGATCATCAGGTGAGCCTGGGGAAATTGGAACTTCCAGGAGGGGAGGGGGGAGGGTCTAGTGTGTTGAAATATAGAAACCCTAAGAAACCTACCTCAGTAAAGGCACAAATTTACAACCACCCCCTCCCCACCCGTTGTCTACTTGGTCTCTCCCTCTCCATGCATTGGGAAGGCCCGCCTCCCTTTCCTCAAGTAGAGACCTCCTCTTGCCTCCTGGGGGTTCTGTGTGGGAAGTTTGGCCCAGTTCTATCATTGGTGGGGTTCAGAATGCTCTTTGATTGTAGGGGAACTATACATCCAAGCAACTACAACTCCCAAATGTCAAGGTCTATTTCCCCTGAACTCCATCTGCGTTCATATTTGGGCCTATTGAGTATTTATGCCAAGTTTGGTCCTGATCCAACATTGTTTGAGCCCACAGTGCTCTCTGGATATAGGTGAACTACAACTCCAAAACTCAAGGTCAATGCCCACCAAACTCTTATAGCATTTTCTCTTGGTTATGGGAGTTCTGTGTGGGAGGTTTGTATCTTTCTGCCATTCCTGCCAGGATATCTACGTTGAGTTCGTCGAAACAGGCCCAGGTTTCACACTGAGTGTATAAATACATTTAAAAACATATCAACTATACGTATGACTGTGTTAGAGTGTCGTTTTGTGTCATTTTGGTTGGTGGTGTGCCCCAGGATTTTGGAAATGTAAAAAGTGTGCCGCGGCTCAAAAAAGGTTGGGAAACACAATGCAATGTTCAGAATGGGAACCCCAAACTAAATCTAAAGTTGGCCAAAACTTCATCACCCTTTTGGTACTCCTGTTGGAGAGTGGGACCTGGTCAAATCAAAGTGGGGAACCACTGACCTATCACCAAGGGGGGGGGTCACAGTGCTGGGGGAGCCCCCCTCCCCAATAAGCCTCAGAACACGGGCTGAAGGGAAGGGTCTCCACCTGGGAGGGGGTGGCAGGGTCCAATGAGGCCAGGGTCCCCCTCCTTCCCTGCCCCTCCCTCCCTTCTTGGCTTGCGAGTCACCTGCCCGCCCCTCCCTCTTGAGGATTGCAGCCCAAGCCAGGAGCGCCGCCGGGTGTCAGGCTTGTCAATACTTCCGCCTGCAAGGGAGGGGGGCAGGCAGGGAGGGAGGGAGGCAGGGAGGGGCCCCGGTCACACCAAGCCCCCCCCCCTCGATTCCAGGATCTCACCTGTCTCGGCCACCAGGTACATGTTGTCCCTGCCGGGCAGGTAGGCCCTGGAGCGGAAGTGGAGGGTGAGGGCGAAGGGCTGCCCGCGCCGGACCACCAGCAGCGCGCCCCCCGCCTCCCCCGTGCGGTGCTCCGCGTGGTTGCGAGACCCCTGCCAGTCCACGAAGGACAGCTGCAGCCCTGCCAAAGGGAAGGAGGGGGGGTTAGCAGAGCCGGAGGAAGGAGGGAAGGGGGGGAAGATGGGAAGGAAGAGGGATGGGGGAAGGAAAGGAAAGAAGAGAGGGAAGGAAGAAGGAAGTGAGAGGAGAAAAATTGAAAGAAAGCAGGAAGGAAAGAAGGTAGGAACGAGGGAGAGAAGAAAGGAAGGAGAGAAGGGAGAGAAAGGAAGAAGGGAGGGAAGAAAAGAAAGAAGGAAAGAAAGAATAGAGAGAGCAAGGAAAGAAGGAAGGAACGAGAGAAAGATGGGAAGGAAGAAAGAAAGAAAGGAGAAAGCAAGGAAGGAAAGAAGGAAGGAACGAGGGAGAGAAGAAAGGAAGGAGGGAGGAAAAGATGGAAAGAAGGAAGGAAGGAGAGAAGGAAGGAGAGAAGGAGAGAAGAACGGAGGGAAGGAAGAAGGGAGGGAGGGAAAGATGGGAAGAAGGAAGGAAGGAAGGAAGGAGGGAAGAAAGGAAAAAAGAAAAGAAAGAAGAAGGGAAGGGAGGAAGTAGAGAAGGAGGGAGGGAAAGATAGAAAGAAGGAAGGAGGGAGGGAAGAAAAGAAAGAAGGAAAGAATAGAGAGAGCAAGGAAGGAAGGAAAGAAGAAAGGAAGGAACGAGCGAAAGATGGGAAGAAAGAAAGGAGAGAGCAAGCAAGGAAGGAAAGAAGGAACGAGGGAAGGAGGGAAGAATGGAAGAAAGGGAAGAAAGAAAGAAATAAAGAAGAAAATAAAGAAGGAAGAAGGGAGGGAGGGAGGGAAAGAAGAAGAGAATGATGGAAAGAACGAAGGGAGGAACAAGGGAGGGAAGGATGGAAGAAAGGAAAGAACTAAGAAGAAGGGAGGGGGGAGGGAGGGAGAGCAAGATGGAGAGAAAGTAGGGTCGGTGCCCCCCAGGAGCGCCCACCTGCTGCCTCTTTCCCAGGACTCACCTCCGACCATCCTCCTGTTTCTCCTTCTTCTCCTCCTTCCTCTCTCTCTCTCTCTCTCTCTCTCTCTCTCTCTCTCACCTTTCTCCTTCTCCTTGTCCCTCCTTTCTTTCTCCTTCTCTTCTCCCCCTTCTCTCCTCCTTCTTCCCCTTCTCCCCTTTCTCCTCTCTGCCCTTCTTCTATGCCTTCTTTCTCCTTCTCTCCTCCCGGGCGGCTTTTTCCTTCCCCTCTTCCTTCCCCTCCTCCTCCTCCTCCGCCGCCTCTTCTTCTCTTTCTCGGGCGTGTGAAGGGCGCCTGCGGGCGGATCCGGCCCTTTTCTTGCCTGGCGGGGCCCCGGAAAGAGGGAGGGAGGGAGGAAAAGAAGGAGGGAAGGAAAGAGGGAGGCGTCGCCCGGGCAACCCTGGCCTGACCTCTCCTGCCCGGTGCCTTTCCGCCTCAGTCTCTGGGGGCTTCCCCTTAACGCCCCCTCCCAAAGAATGGGAACATCCCCAGGACACCCCCCCCCCCAAAGAAAGGGAGATTGGCCTCAGAGTGGAGGGAGAAGGCCAAGAGTGGAGCCTTTCTTAAGCATTCAAGAAGTAGCCATGGGCCTCATGCCCAGTGGTTTCTGAACAGGTGCCTCGCTTCTTTCCATTCCCATTTCAATCATGAGAATAGGCTTCGTCCCTGTTTTAATCCCTGCATTTGGCATCTTCTTGTCCTTGTGTCCTTTTGAAAGTGGGGGGCCGCTTTCGGTCTCAGTCCTGAGTGGGGAAAGTGGGCCCGAGAAAGAAAGAGGGATAAGAACCACAGGAAAGAAGGGAAGAAGGAATGAGAGAGAGAAGGAAGGAAGGAAGGAAGGAAGGAAGGGGAGAGAGGGAAGGGAGGAAAGGAGGAATGAGAGAGAAGGAAGGAAGGAAGGAAGGAGAGAGGGAAGGGAGGAAAGGAAGAAGGAAAGGCGGAATAAGAGAGAAGGAAGGAAGGAAGGAGAGAGGGAAGGGAGGAAAGGAAGAAGGAAAGGAGGAATGAGAGAGAAGGAAGGAAGGAAGAGAGGGAAGGGAGGAAAGGAAGAAGGAAAGGAGGAATGAGAGAGAAGGAAGGAAGGAAGGAGAGAGGGAAGGGAGGAAAGGAAGAAGGAAAGGAGGAATGAGAGAGAAGGAAGGAAGGAGAGAGGGAAGGGAGGAAAGGAAGAAGGAAAGGAGGAATGAGAGAGAAGGAAGGAAGGAAGGAAGGAGAGAGGGAAGGAAGGAAAGGAAGAAGGAAAGGAGGAATGAGAGAGAAGGAAGGAAGGAAGGAAGGAAGGAAGGGGAGAGGGAAGGGAGGAAAGGAAGAAGGAAAGAACATAAGAACATAAGAACATAAGAAGAGCCATGCTGAATCGGGCCTCAGCCCATCTAGTCCAGCATTCTGTGTCACACAGTGGCCCACCAGTTGTACACAGGGATCTCTAGCAGAAAGGAGGGCAAAACCCTCGCCTGCTCCCGACCCCCCACAACCAGTACCCGGGGAAATCCTGCCTGCCTCCATCAACACAGAGGTGGCACTTGGATGTCCATTTCAGTAGCTACTGATTCCCTTGGTATCCATGAATCTGTCTAATCCTGCCTTGAAGCTGTCCAGGTTGACTGGATACACAAACCTCCTCTGGAAGTGAGGAAAGGAGGAATGAGAGAGAGAAGGAAGGAAGGAAGGACAGAGGGAAGGGAGGAAATTAAGAAGGGAAGGAGGAATGAGAGAGAGAAGGAAGGAAGGAAGGAAGGAGAGAGGGAAGGAAAGGAGGAATGAGAGAGAAGGAAGGAAGGAAGGAGAGAGGGAAGGGAGGAAAGGAAGAAGGAAAGGGAAAGAGGGAAGGAAGGAAAGGAAGAAGGAAGGAGGGAAAGAAGGAAGGGAGGGAAGGAGGGAAAGGAAGGAAGGAAGGAAAGAGGGAAGGAAGGAAGGAAAGAGGTAAGGAAGGAAAGGAAGAATGAAAGAAGTAAGGAGGGATGGAAGGAAGGAAGTAGAGAAAGAAAGGAAAGAACGAAGGAAGCAAGGAAAGAAGGAATGAGAGAGAGAAAGAAGAAAGAAGGAAGGAAGGAATGAGAGAAAAGAAAGTCAAGAAGGAAACGAAGAGGAAGGAAGGAGAGAGTGAAGGAAGGAAGGAAAAAAGAAAAGAGGGAAGGAAAGAACGAAGGAAAAGAGAAGGAAGGAAGGATGGATGAACGGAAGGAAGGAAAGAAGGAATGATCTATATCCCAGGACCTGATCCCAGGTTTTTATTTTATCCCAGATTATCTGGAGGTGTAGATGCATATAATCCAGTTCAAAGAAGCACCCCCCCCCCCGCGGCCCTGGCATTTCCAAGTTCTGCACATGATGTGAAGGGAGGGGGGGGGGAGGACAGACACCCACTCATTGGACAAGTGGGGCTGGAAGAGAGGTTGGCCCAGAGGAGGACTGTGGGTTTTTAGGATTTTTCTCCTGAGCCTTTTGCGTGGGAAAGCAGGAAGGGAAAGGGAAAGGGGAACCCCCCCACTGTACAAAAGTCCCGGGATCTCCCCGACACGCAGGAAGCTCCAAGTGGCAAACCCATGGCTTTTGGGAGGCACAAGAAACAGCTGAAGAAGCACCCGGATGCTAATAACTGCAGACACGGGTGAAAAGAGGAGGAAGGGTGAGGATGATAATCCCTCCCGGATTCTCGAGTGGCGTGGCTCTTCCACGTCTTTCTCGAGGGATTAGGAAGGATCCCGAGGAGCTTTGCTTGGAGAGCCTGGATGACTTCGTGTCGTCCCCCCCTCTCTCTCTCTCCACGCTTCCCACTTGAAAGGTTGCGTGGCATATCAACCCTGCACCCACGGGGGCACCCAGAGCTCTCCTTCCTTCCTTCCTTCCGGTGCCTGCTGGCCTTGCCCAAATATTTGGGTCCTGAATGGAGGCAATTAGGGCTCATTAGCCTCACAAAGGAGGGCCTGCGAGGCCTGGCTGTCTGGGGCCCAAGGAGGCCTCCCCAGCCTCATCCTCCTCCCACGCGGGGCGCGCCGGGCCTGCCTTCGGGGCTTTCCTCGTCTGAACGAAGGGAGGCCCGCCCCGCCCACAGGGACACGCCGTCTCTCGTGGGACTCCCTTTCGCGCGCAAGGGGCGGGGGGCGCGTGATTTCCTTGCGGGGGTGCTCTATGTCGGGTCTGGTGGAGGAAGTGTGCGTGGGGGCCGTGGAGGGTCAGTCCCGGGGGGGGAGTGAGGGGGGCTTATCATCATCATCATCATGCACTAATAGCTGTACCCGCCACGCGTTGCTGTGGTCAACCTTCCCTCCCTCCCTCTTTCTTTCTTTCTTTCTTTCTTTCTTTCTTTCTTTCTTTCTTTCTCTCTCTCTCTCTCTCTCCTTCCTTCCCTTTTTTCCCTTTCCTTCTCTCCTTCCTTCCTTCCCCCTTTTCTTTCCCTTTTCTGCTTTCTCCCTTCCCTTCTCTTCTTTCATTTTTCCTTCTCTTTCTCTCCTCCTTTCTTTCTTTCTTTCTTTCTTTCTTTCTTCTCTCTCTCCTTCCCTTTTTTCCCTTTCCTTCTCTCCTTCCTCCTTTCTCTTCCTCTTTCCTTCCTTCCCCCTTTTCTTTCCCTTTTCTGCTTTCTTCCTTCCCTCCTCTTCTTTCATTTTTCCCTCTCTCTTTCTCTCCTCCTTTCTTTCTTTCTTTCTTTCTTTCTCTCCTCCTTCCCTTTTTCCCTTTCCTTCTCTCCTTCCTCCTTTCTCTCCTTCCTTCCTTCCCCCTTTTCTTTCCCTTTTCTGCTTTCTCCCTTCCCTTCTCTTCTTTCATTTTTCCTTCTCTCTTTCTCTCCTTCTTTCTTTCTTTCTCTCCTTCCTTCCCCTTTTTCCCTTTCCTTCTCTCCTTCCTCCTTTCTCTTCCTCTTTCCTTCCTTCCCCCTTTTCTTTCCCTTTTCTGCTTTTTCTTCTTTCTTCCTTCCCTCCTCTTTTTTCATTTTCCCCTCTCTCTTTCTCTCCTCCTTTCTTTCTTTTTCTTTTTCTTTCTTTCATTTTTCCCTCTCTCTTTCTCTCCTTCTTTCTTTCTTTCTCTCCTTCCTTCCCCTTTTCCCCTTTCCTTCTCTCCTTCCTCCTTTCTCTTTCCTTCCCCCTTTTCTTTCCCTTTTCTGCTTTCTTCCTTCCCTTCCCTTCTCTTCTTTCATTTTTCCCTCTTTCTCTCCTCCTTTCTTTCTCTCCTCCCTCCCTTCCCTCTTTCCTTCCTTTCTCCCCTTCCTTCCATCCCTCTTACCTTATTATTATTATTATTCTTTCCTTCCTTCCTTTCTCTTCCTTCCTTCCTTCCCCCCTTTTCTTTCCCTCTTTCTCCCCATTCTTCCTTCTCTACCTGTTCTTGGATTGCAACTCCCAGCAGTCCTCCTGATCGATCTATCTATCTACCTGCCTATCTATCTATCTATCTATCTATCTCTCTTCAGCAAAAGATCGCCACCTTGTCATGGTGCTGGAGCTTGAGCACCTCAATGATGTCACCAGGCCCGGATTATCCATAAGGCCACACTAGGCCACGGCCTAGGGGTGCAGCCATGGGGGGTGCCAGATCCGGACCCCCCAATTATTATTATTATTTTTTAAAGGTTGATCTTCGGGCGCTTCTGCGCCTGCGTGTGGAGCGCCATATGCCCCTAGGGCCTCTAACGCGGCTTCCCTCCGCCTCTTCCTTCACTCAAGGAAGGAGGGGCGCCCGGCGCGAGTAGGAAGACGCGGAGGGAAGCCCTGCCCATAGGGCCTCTGACGCGGCTTCCCTCTGCCTCTTCCTCACTTGCGCCGGCCCCTCCTTCCTTCAGTCAAGGAAGGAGGGGCGCCTGGCACGAGGAGGAAGACGCGGAGGGAAGCCATGCCCCTAGGGCCTCTGACGCACATGCTCAGCATCGGCCCGAGGGTGTGGCTTCCAATGCGTGGCCTAGGGCGCCAAAAAGAGTTAATCCTGGCCTGGATGTCACGAGCGAAACCATGACACCCAAGACGGGACAGTCGTGGCAGAGAGGTGAGACCAAGTTGAGACCAAGCGCAATCCCTGGGGAAGGGAAGGCAATGGCAAACCACCCCAGTATTCTTGCCAAGGAAACTAAACGGAGCAGCACAACCAGAGATATGTTGGTATGCCATCGGAAGATGGGACTCCCAGGTCGGAAGATGGTCAAACTGCTCCTGGGGAGGAGCAGAGGAGAAGTTCCACTAGCCCCAGATGTGATGATGCAGCTAGCTCAAAGCCGAAAGGAAGGCTAGCGGCCGACGGTGCTGGAGGTGAACGACAAATCTGATGCTCTAAAGATCAACAATTTATCTGTCCGAACGGACAACTTACCTGTCCGAACAGATGTCTTCCTACGAACCAGCTAGGTAGGACATCAAGATCGTCCAGGGAGGCTCTGCTCTCGATCCCACCTGCATCACAAATACATTTGGTGGGGACGAGAGACAGGGCCTTCTTGGTGGTGGCCCCTCGGCTATGGAACACCCTTCCTAAAGATGTTAGATCGGCCCCTTCTTTGCTAGCATTTCGTAGGAAGGTTAAGACCTGGTTGTTCGAGGAGGCATTTGATTAGACAGTGTAACAAATATTGGAAAATGGAATGACTGGATGACGAGATTGGATCTGATTTTAACTCAGAGACGCTATGAGTTATATTGCATTGACTATGTATGATCTTATATTGATGCTATGGTTTTAATTGTTTTAAATTGTTTTATGATGTATAAGCATTGAATTTTTGCTACTGTAAACCGTTTTGAGTTGCCCGTGGACTGAGAAAAGCTGAACTATATTGTATAATGATCATCACCATCAGTTTCTCACTTGTTAATCGCCCTCCATTAAAATGCTCCAGGCGATTTACCTAAAACAATTGCATTAAAAATACACAATACCAAATAGACTGCGTTAAACATTAAAAGCTCTGCCAAAAAGCCAGGTCTGGAGTGCTGAGCAAAGGAGTCCCACAAGACAGGGGCAGAGGTGGGAGTTATGTGGCATCTCAATGCAGTGTTTTTGGAAGTAGAGGTGGTCTCTGAGATAGGCTGGCCCCTGACCATAGAGTTCTGAATAATAAACAGGGTGGATCCTTGGAAGCCAGAGCAAGTGTAACAGTTGGAGTTATGTGGCATCTCAAAGGTGTTTTTGCTAGCCTGGGGGTTCTGGATAATGTGGATCCTCCGAGTCGAAATTCAGCCCCCCCGAAATTCTCAGGGTGTTCCGTGAGAAGGCCTTACTGGTACATTATTTAAACTATTATGTTTATTCATATCATGATCTGATCACCATGCTCACTATATCCCACATTAATGGGGTTATTGGGATAACAATACAAAAGGTTTGCTAGGGTAGACCCTCTCCCACCCTGTCTCAGCCCCCCCCCCCCCGAACCAAAATCCTGGCTACGGCCCTGCTCCGAGTAGTTAGCAGGGGAAGGCCAACATACAAGGCATTACAATAATCCAGTCTAGATATGACAGTCGCATGGATGATTGTAGCCAAGCTTTCCTCTGAAAGGTAAGGTGTCAGCTGTCTCACCTGCCAGAGATGGAAAAAGGCCTGCAGTGCTTACTAACATTAGGGATCTGGGCCTCCATAGTCAACTGTGAATCCAGGAGCACACCCAAGCTCTTAACAGTGGAAGATGGATGAAGGGGGCTACCATCGAAGTTGGGCAGGGAGGGCGCCACTCCAGGCGGGCAGCCAGGCCACAACATCTCAGTCTTAGTAGGATTCACGTTCAACCTACTGGCACGCAGCCATCTCGATACAGCCTCAAGACATAAGGTGAAATTGTCCGGTATTGAGGTGACTCCAGGCTCCAGCCGTAAAAGCAGCTGGGTGTCATCTGCGTATTGGTGGCACTCCAGACCAAAGCTCCGCACGAGGCTGGCAAGAGGTCTCACGTAGACATTGAAGAGGAGGGAAGAGAGAATTGCTCCCTGAGGCACCCTACATGAGAGGGCAGATCTGTCAGAGGTTCGAGCTAGGTACTCGACACATTGAGACCAGCCTCGAAGAAATGTGTCACAACCAACTGAGGGCCCGACCACGAACTCCCGCCATGGCGAGTCGATGGATCAGCAGGTCATGGTCGACAGTATCAAATGCAGCTGTAAGATCCAGGAGTATCAGGAGTGCCGACCCCCCTCTATCAAGCTGATAATATAATGTTGATAACATAAATAAATAAGAGTAAATAAATAAATAAATAAATAAATAAATAAATAAGAGCCAGGGCAAACTGGATGTTGTTATTGGTGATATGGCAAGGCTAAAGATACACATTCTGGGGGTCAGCGAACTGAAATGGACTGGAATGGGCCACTTCACATCAGATGACCACCAGGTCTACTACTGCGGACAAGAGGAACACCGAAGAAATGCAGCAGCCTTCATAATTAACAAGGAAGTCGCTAAAGCAGTGCTTGGATACAATCCAAAAATGACAGAATGATCTCAATTTGAGTGCAAGGCAAGCCTTTGAACATGACAGCGATCCAAATATACGCCCCAACCACAGCTGCTTAAAGAAGCAGAAGCAGATCAGTTCTATGAGAAACTGCAGCACCTACTGGATAATAAGACACCAGAAAGAGACATTATCTTCATGACAGGAGACTGGAACGCCAAGGTGGGAAGTCAAATGACAACTGGGACAACCAAGACGGGACGGTCGTGGTAGAGAGGTAGTAGGACATAGTCAATCTGATTTCGGTGTTGCCCATTGGGTGAAGTCCATGTATAGGTTGTTGGAAGAGTGTTCGTTATACACAGTGAGTTTTCCTGGCAAAATTCTTGCCTGTGATCCCTTATCATTCTTTCTTTCAGCCGAAGAGACTGGTTTGCTTTCCTATTCTGACTAATGACATCCCATCTATCTACCGGCTCATTAATTTCTGCAGCTGGCCCAGGTGTCGAGCTGTTTTCAGGCTCTAAATCAGGGCTGTCCAACTTCTACCAGCCCAAGGGCCGGAATTCCGGTGACTGATCAGGTGGCGGGCTGGGCCACAGCGGGGGCGTGGTCGCTCGCGGGGGCGTGGTCGCTTGCGGGGGACGGGCCGATTGCGGGGGTGGGGCCGATCGCAGGGGGCGATTTCTCCCGGCTCTGCTGCCCTGGCTGACGCTGTAGGAGGGAGGGCGAAGCTAAGGACGGCTCCTCTTGGCCCCTCCCTCCCTCCCACAGCGTCAGCCAGGGCGGCAGAAGCGGCGATTTCTCCCAGTTCTGCCACCCTGGCTGACGCTGTAGGAGGGAGGGCGAAGCTAAGGACGGCTCCCCTTGGCCCCTCCCTCCCTCCCACAGCGTCAGCCAGGGCGGCAGAAGCGGCGATTTCTCCCAGTTCTGCCACCCTGGCTGACGCTGGAGGAGGGAGGGCGAAGCTCAGGACGGCTCCCCTTGGCCCCTCCCTCCCTCCCACAGCGTCAGCCAGGGCGGCAGAAGCGGCGATTTCTCCCGGTTCTGCCACCCTGGCTGACACTGTAGGAGGGAGGGCTTTTAAGGAGGGCTACCCTTGGCCCCTCCCTCCCACAGCGTCGGCCAGGGCGGCAGAAGCGGCGATTTCTCCCGGTTCTGCCGCCCTGGCTGACATTGTAGGAGGGAGGGCGGAGCTAAGGGGGGCTCCCCTTGGCCCCTCCCACAGCGTCAGGGTGGCAGAAGCGGCGCGCGCATCCGCACTTTTTGGGGGGATTTTTTTGGGAATCTTTAAAAAAAAATTGGGATTTATTTTTATTTTTGTTTTTATTGCAGGAGGGTAGGGGGGCCGGATCCAAGGGGCTGGTGGGCCGTGTACGGCCCACGGGCCGCCTGTTCAACAGCCCTGCTCTAAATCATGGGAATTCTCTGGCAGCAATTCAAGGAGAAGTTCCACTAGCCCCAGATGTCATCATCCCCAAACCCTTCAGGAACATTTTCATCAGAAAACACATCTTGAGCAGAGATCTCCTGGTCATTCTTTGCATCAATAGCCACCTCATCATTGGAAACACCTACAGGACTTACATGAACCTCATGGTCATCATTCCCAACATCCAAAGGACCCTGATCATTCAACACAATCACAGGCTGAACTCCAGCAGTTTCTTCCTTTCTGTTGAAATGGTCCACATGTTTCTCTGTGTAGCCTGACATGGTGGTTGTGAGAGTGGTCCAGCATTTCTGTGTTCTCCAATCATACTCTCAGGCCCGGATTACCCATAAGGCCAACCTAGGCCATGGCCTAGGGGCATAAGCCAAGGGGGGTGCAGATCACGGACCCAATTTTTTTTGTTGAAACAAATAAAAACACCGTGGCCGGCCCCTGGGGTCTCTCCCAACTCTCGGAGCTTGTGAATGCCAAGGGGGAGTTGGGTGTGTTGGTTGTGGGGAGGGTGCCTGGCTCTGCCCCGGGTCCAATCCTGAGGATCTGGCCCTCTTCTCCCTCCCTTCCTCCCTTCCGGACGTGGCCTCCTTTGCGGAGGGAGGGAGGGAGCGAATGCCGTGCGGGCATGTGCCCCAGCCTGGCTGGCCCCCTCCCTCCATCTTTCCTGGTGAGGCTGCACCTGGAGCCCTTGGCTGCTCCCTTGGCTGGGAAGGAGAAGGAGGCCAGGTGGGGGGCTCTGCTTCTTGGGAGGGAGGGAGAGAGGGAGGGAGAGAGGGAGGGAGAAAGCTTCCTGGCTGTGTGTGTGTGTGTGTGAGAGAGAGAGCTATTGTTCACCAGGGGAACTTTCTGCTTTTGTGCAAATAATTACCCTTACGAGTGTGTGTGTGTTCTGAATGGGTTGCGCGGGGGGGGGGCAGTCCCAGGGGGAGGGCCTTTCTTGGCGGAGTCTCCTTCAGGGCTGGTGAGTTGCCCATGTCAGCCAGTCTTTCCTCGTGGCTTCTACCATCAAAACATGGGTGGGGAGAGTGGGTTCAGCTGCCGAAACGTGGCTTTTGCGGGAGGTAGGGGCCCCCTTTCGCTCTCATTTGGCAACAGACCCGCCCCCTCAGGGAGCCTCCACCCTTGAGGGCACATCTTTGCAACCATCAGGCAGGCAGGCAGGCAGGCAGGGAGGGAGGGAGGAGGCTCCTCCAGAAGACTTGGGCCGAGCGAGGGTCGGGGTCAAGGCTTCAGAGTCCGCGTGGGGGGGGGAGGACACGTTCTCTGCCGGGAGAAGGGAGGCTGGCTGTGGGCGTGGCTCACGCCCACAGCCAGCCCCCCCCTCCCCCGGTGGAGAACGTGGCCTGCCCCTTGCCCTGCCAGGCGGGACTCTTCTTGCTTACTGGCACACCGACCAGGCACGGACGGACGGATGGACACAGGGACGGAGGACACCCGCCCGCCCACTCGCTTCGCCTCAGCTCTCCTGTCCCAGCCCGGCCCCTGGCTCTCGGCTGCCCGGGACACTCCTCCTTCTGCCTGGCCATGGGAAACGCCTGCCGGAGCCTCCTGGTGGCCTTGGCCGTGGGTAAGGGGGGGCTCTTTCCCAGGGGGGGGGGCGGGGGCGTGTGGTAGAAGTTGGCTTTAAGGGGGTGTAATTCCAAAGTGTGGCCTAGGGTGCAAAAAGGTGTTAATCCGGGCTTGCTTACTCTGTGTCCAGGTAGGTTCATCAGGTGCTCTGCTATGGTTGACTTCTCTAGTTGAGTTAGTCTGCCATGCCTTTCATGTTCCTTTCATGTTCCGTGTCTGAGCAATGCTGCTGCATTTGGTGGTCCCTCTGTAGACTTGTTCACACATGGCTTCTTACAGGGGCCAATTCCATTCCAGTTGTCACTAGGGATTAGGTTAGAGCCTGAGTGAGGATTTTCAATCTTATCCCTGAACTTCTCTCCATGATTTGTTAGTGCCATTATTCTGCTTTGTGCTTTCTGGCCTTCTTCCCTTTCTCCCTTTTCCCCTCCCTCCCTTTGTTCTGTCATTCCTTCCTTTATTCCCTCCCTCCCTCCTTCTTCCTTCCTTCCTTCCTTCCTTCTTCCCTCCCTCCTCCTCTATCTCCTTCCTTTTTCCTCCCTTCCTTTTTTCCTTCCTTCCTTCCTTCCTTCCTTCCTTCCTCCCTTCTCTCTCCTTCCCTCCTTCTCTCTCCCCTTTCTTCTTTCCACCCTTCCTTTTTTCCTTCCTTCCCTTCCTTCCTTCCTTCCTGCCTTCCCTCCTTCTCTCTCTCCTTCCTTCTTTCCTCCCTTCCTTTTTCCTTCCTTTCCATCTTTTCATCCTTCCCTCCTTCTCTCTCTCCTTCCTTCTTTTCCTCCCTTCCTTTTCCTTTTTCCATCTTTTCTTCTCCTTCCTCCTTCTCTCCTCCTTCCTTCCCCTTCATTCTTTCCTTCCTTTCCTTCCCTCCCTCCTTCTTCTCTCTCCTTCCTTCCTTCCCTCCCTTCATTCTTTCCTACCTTCCTTTTTCCTTCCTTTCCTTCTGTCCTTCCTTCCTTTCTTTCCTTCCTTCCCTGCTTCTCTCTCCTTCCATCTTTCCTCCCTTCCTTTCCTTCTTTCCTTCCACTGTCCTTGTTGCTGTTGTTATTTCTGTTGTCATTGCTATTACTATCATATTCCTCACTTACACGCTCCCCCCCCCTTCAGAACTGAGACCCAGAAGGCCAGCCTGTTTAGCAAATCTTGCTTGAGCCAACTTCGGACCTCTCTCCAGGCATTTTGGACTTCAACTCCCACAACTCCTAACAGCCTACGACTAGAGCATGGGTAGCATGGCTTCCCTGGATCTAGACACCTGGCTCCCAAGAACTTCAGGATTGCTTTGAGAGGACAAACGGGGACATTTGTTATCATCCAGACCTGGAAGAACACACCGTAGCATTCCTGAGCGACATGAAATACTGCAAGATAATGTCACTGTGGACAAACGCATCTGGATTTATCCTAACTAGAAACACTAGATGACCAAGGAAGTCCAGCAACCTGCCTGACAAGCGCAAGGCTTCCAGGTCTGGAGATGAGGTCAAATACTGCGCTGCTGCTGCTGCCAGAGCAAGTCTCAAGAAAGGCACCTGGCAGGTCAAGATGGGGCCTAAGAGGAAGGTCAAGGATCATTTCCACAGTAACAAAGTGAGGCAGGAATGGCAGGGCATTCAAGAAACTACTCCGTGTAAATCAAACCACATTCCGGCTGAGGGGGCTCCTCCCTAGCAGAGGAGTTGAATTCCTTCTTGGCCCGCTTCAGAATAAGCCCACCAGAGGAAGCTGAGATTCAGCCACGGGGCAGTTGCAGTTCCAACCTCGCCGTGGATGAACATGAGGAAAGGTGTGTTTTGAAGGCTGCGAACCCTAGGAAGGTCGCTGGACCAGGTGGCATTTCCAGTCGGGTGTGCCGTCCAATTGGCCCATGAACAAAAAAGATGTACGCAATAAAGGAAGAAAAATCCAACACCCAAGAAAGACAGGACCCAAGACTCACAGACAGCTCAGACACAGAAAGGTGTTGGGTGTCATCCCTGGCTGCATGCCCATCTCAAGGAGGGTCTTACTCATCCTGCATGCCACTATCTCCTCCCCTTTAAATACTTAGCGATGTGATCTCTTCAGGGAAGACGTAATGTCCTCTTTAAAGGTATTTTTATTGCCCTGGTCAAGCCATGTGGTCAGTTCTCCTTTTTGGTCTCTCTGTAGTGGCAGGGATGCTATTTTGTTATTTTTCCCTTTCTCTTTCCTTAGAACGGTGTTTCCCAACCAGTGTGCCGTGAGTGACCATCAGGTGTGCCGTGGGAAATTGGAACCTCCAGGAGGGGAGGGAGAGTCTAGTGTGTTGAAGTATAAAAACCCTAAGAAACCTACCTCGATAAAGGCACAAAATTACCAAAAAAAACCTCCCCACCCGTTGTCTACTTGAAAGAAGACTGGGACAAAGAGAGCGTGGAGGAGTTCAGCCCTGTCTCGGTCCCTTGTTAGCATTTCACCATCCCTTCTCTAGACCAGTGTTTCCCAACCAGTGTGCCGTGAGCGATCATCAGGTGTGCCTTGGGAAATTGGAACCTCCAGGAGGTGGGGGGGGGGAGTCTAGTGTGTTGAAGTATAAAAACCCTAAGAAACCTACCTCGATAAAGGCACAAAATTACAAACACCCTCCCCACCCGTTGTCTACTTGGTCTCTCCTCTCCATGAATTGGGAAGGTCCGCTTCCCTTTCCCCAAGTAGAGACCTCCTCTTGCCTCCTGGGGGTTCTGTGTGGGAAGTTTGGCCTAGTGCTATCATTGGTGGGGTTCAGAATGCTCTTTGATTGTAGGGGAACTATAAATCCCAGCAACTACAACTCCCAAATTTCAAGGTCTATTTCCCCTGAACTCCATCTGCGTACATATTTGGGCATATTGACTATTCATGCCAAGTTTGGTCCTGATCCAACATTGTTTGAATCCACAGTGCTCTCTGGATATAGGTGAACTACAACTCCAAAACTCTTATAGCATATTCTCTTGGTTATGGGAGTTCTGTGTGGGAAGTTTGTGTCTTTCTGCCATTCCTGCCAGGATATCTATGTTGTGTTCATCAAAACAGGCCCAGGTTTCACACATTTAAAAACATATTAACTATATGTATTACTGTGTTAGAGTGTCATTTTGTGTCATTGTGGTTGGTGGTGTGCCCCAGGATTTTGCAAATGTAAAAAGTGTGCCGCGGCTCAAAAAAGGTTGGGAAACACTGCCTTAGAAGATAGCTCAGTGAAGCTAGTTCGCTCCAAGAACCTTTCCTATCCAGAATGGATTTCTTTTGACTTCAATAAACATTATGTTTAGAACCTATGAAGTTATGGATCTGCAATCCTGTTCTATCCTGCTGAATTGAAACTAATCCTTGCTCTCTGCACGTAAGCTTCTGCTGATTATGAATTGTGATTCTGGCACTCTGCCATATTTTTGTGGACTCACCCCCAAGTGAGGGATATTTTTGAGCCTAACAGCTCTTGATTCCTAACAGATAGCAATAAACGAGGCCGCCACTTTTCTGCTGGGGAAAATTGTTTTAATGATGGCGGAGGAGCTGGTGGCTCAGGCCTCGGCCACGTCCATGAGGGTGAAGGCCTTGACATGCTGGAAGCGGTTGCAGGAGAAGTCCACGTGAAGCTGCATGGCTCCCGAGTTGCGCGGCGTGAACTCGAAGAAGATGCTCGACTGCTCCCCCGGAGCCAAGGCCGCCACGCTGCGGGACAGAAGGGAGAGAAGAAGGGAGAAGGGGGATTAGAGCAGGGAGGGGCACACCATAGAGTCATAGTAAGAGACCCCATGGGCCATATTGTCTAACCCCCTTCTTCCAGGCAGGAAAAGCACCATCAAAGCCCTCCCAACAGATGGACACCCAGCCTCTTTTTCAAAGCCACCAAGGAAGGAGCTTCCACTACACTCCGAGGCAGATGATTCCACTGCTGAACAGCTCTCAGGGTTAGGAAGTTCTTCCTAATGTTCAGGTGGAATAGCCTTTCCTGCCATTTGAACCCATGGCTCCATTGAGTCCTCGTCTCTAGGGCGGCAGAAAACAAGCCCTGTTCGCTCTTCCTTATGACAGCCTTCCCAATATGTATACATGGCTCCCCTTGTGTCTCCTCTCAGACTTCTCTTCTGCAAGCTAAACACTCTTTAAGATGCTCCTCAGAGGATTATTCATGATCTCTGGACCTTTGATCCGCTGAGTCGCCCTCTTCCTCTGGACACCTTCCAATTTAGAATTAATATCTCTTTTAAATTGTGGTGCCCAAAATTGGACACAGTGTGATTCCAAGTGAGGTCTGACCAAAGCAGAATAGAGCATGGGCACCATGACTTCCCTTGATCTGGACAATAGACTCCTTTGGATGAGTCTTACACACTTCTTGGTTGTTGCTCCCTAAGGCTGCATGGCCTTGCCCGCTCCCCATTCCCCTTCTGGCCTCTGCCATGAGTTAACTACACGAGCAAGGGCAACTTGTACGCGAGGCCCAGCCTTCCTAGTCGAATTCAGGACTGCCTTTTGACCTGGCTTTAAGGAGTTGGACCTGGGTGCCATTCGGGGCCAGCTGTGAGCCCAAATCTTCCCATGCTGAATGCCTGGTTGTGATCTGTCCAGTAGCACCCCCTCCAGTAGCCCACTGGGCCAGGGAAGGTGGTCCTCCCACTTAGGAAGCCCCCTTCCCATATGTTAGAGAAAAGCAACTTGGTATGCTTCATGTGTGTGTTTCTGACTCCCATTTTATAATTTCCTTAATGGGACCTCAATTAACATTTGCATAGGGCCTAGGTGACTGTTAGCAAGTCTCAGGTAATCTTGTGGAGCAGGCATGGGCAAACTTTGGTCCTCCAGGGGTTTTGGACTTCAACTCCCACAATTCCGAACAGCCAGTGGGATTATGCTCCTTGTTGCCTTGCCGTCCTGTCCCAGAGAAGCTACAAACAGTGCCTGTTCATGTAAATAAGAAGTGCAACCCATTCTTCCTTTGTAACTTTGGTATACAAACAAGCATCAGCTATGCTTCTCTGGAATCCCAGCCTACGCAATTCTTCATGTACACAAAGATTCCAACATCTGGCTGACTGTTTTAAACCGTAAATTGCTTTCTTTAATTTATACACTTTGTTTTCTCCAAAGTGAAATGTAAATAAAGATAAGAGCCACTCAGTTGGAGCAGAAAACATTTCAAGTGAGTTAATTGGATAAGAATCAGCACCTTGATTAACCGGATGAAAAAACACATCTGAAGAACTGCTATCTGTTATGCATTGGCATATTCTCTGTTAACAGAACATAGACAATAGGTTATTCAGTCTAACAACTGAAGCCAATTGCCTTGCATAATTACATTTGGTTGTATACCATTTGAGAAGATTCTACTCAAATGGGGTTTTTGGCTCTTCTTTAAAAGATTATAAATACCACTTTCTAAAAGGTTATGATGTCTAAAAGGTCATGCTTTTCTAAAAAGCTTTTTCTTTTCAGGCCTAATAGTTATAGAGACACTAACCCTATAGGCCAATCACCAGCTGCAATACATCTTTCCCAACCAAAAGGTTAGCAGTTCAAGCTCGGGTTGGGGTGAGCACCCGACCTTTGGCTTAGCTTACCATCCACTTAAGCAGTTCTAAAACAGCGATGAGCTGTGAGTAGAGAAATTAGGTAAAGGTAAAGGTATCCCCCTGACATGAACTCTGGGACTCTGATGCTCATCTCAATTTCTAAGCCAAGGAGCTGGCGTTGTCTGTAGACACCTCCAAGGTCATGTAGCCACTGGCATGACTGCATGGAGCACCATTACATTCCCACTGGAGCGGTACCTATTGATCTACTCATATTTGCATGTTTTTAAACTGCTAGGAGCTAGCAGAAGCTGGAGCTAGTAGCTGGAGCTAGCAGCAGGAGCTCACCCTGCTCCCTGGATTCAAACTGGTGATCTTTCAGTCAGCAAGTTCAGCAGCTCAGCAGTTTAACCCACTGCGCTGCCGGGAGCTCCCAAGAAATTAGGCACCGCTTAAGCGAGGAGATATGTTACAGCGCCATAAAAAAGCCAGCGATTAAAGAACAGGAAAGTTTATAATCAAAGAGGCTTGTCATCAAAGAGGATGGAGCGACAGCACCCCTGTGGCCAGAATCGAACATAACCTCCAGGATACCGAAGTTGGAAAAACGCCGACATATATCTCTATCTGTCTGTCTGTCCTGTATGTCTAACAGCATTGAATGTTTGTCATGTATGTGTTCTGTGATTCACCCTGAGTCCCCTTTGGGGTGAGAAGGGAGGAATATAAATGCTGTGAATAAATAAATACAGTAAATAAACAACATTTTTACATAAACACGCCAACACTATATGCCACTCACTTGATCTTGACAGCGTGCCCCATGAGCGTGACCAACAGGACACACTGGTCCACGGGCACTGGGAGCGGGTTGCCATAGCCGATCTCCACAGTGGTTGACGTTGAGGCCACGACACGGGAGGGCACCTGGGAGGGAGAATGGAGGGGAAGGGGCTTCAGCAATTGGAAGGGACCCCGGACACCCCCTCTTGGACACAGGGAGTGGCCAGAAACCTCCCTACGCCCACCGCACACCCCCTCTTGGACACAGGGAGTGGCCAGTCCCCCCCCCTCCGCCCACCCACACCCCCTCTTGGACACAGGGAGTGGCCAGAACCCCCACCCATGCCCACCGCACACACACACCCCTCCCACCCCCGCACACCTTGATGTGGATGTCAGGGCCCTCCAGCGTGATAGCCTTCTCCACCAGCAGCTTGACCCCACCAGGAACATCACACAGTGCCGTCACCAGCAGCTTCCGGTCATCTGTCAGCGCGGCCCCATAATGCCCATAAGTGATGCGCAAAGGAAGCTGCCTCTCTGGGGTAAAGGAAAGGGGCGTGAGCCAGTGGAAGCAAAGGACCCTCATTCTCCCTGCCTAGAATCATAGACGGGTCCCTGGAGGTCATCTAGTCTAACCCCCTTTTTCTGCCAGGCAGGAAGAGCACTCTCCTGACAGAGAGACTGCCATCCAGTCTCTCTTTAAAAACCTCCCTAGAAGGAGCTTCCACCGGACTCCGAGGCAGAGAGTTCCACTATTGACCAGCTCTTCTTTTTATGATCAGAAAGTTCTTCCTCATGTTCAAACTTTCAGTCATGAGTTTTGATTTATTACCACTATATATCAAATCTGTAGCTGTGTTTTGGTGTAAATTTTCATGTGTGTGTGTGTTTATCTCTGTCATTAATTTATTGTATTTTTATATTTGTTGGTTTTTTAATTTCTTGTAGCCGGCCTCAAGCCATCAGAGAGGCAGGTACTACATAAAATGTATTATTGTTATTGTTTTTGTTATTAGTATTATTATTGAGGCAGGCAATAAATAAAATGTATTATTACTGAAGTTGGTAATAATTGAGGTGGATAATAAATAAAATGAATTATTATTATGATTAAGACAGATAATAAATAAAATGTATTATTATTATTCAGGCAGGTAATAAAAATATTATTAATATTATTATTGATGTTGGTAATAAATAAAACATGGGATTATTATTGATGCAGGTAATAAATAAAATGTATTATTATTATTGAGGTAGGTAATTAAATAATGTAATTTTTATTATTGAAGTGGGTAATCAATAAAATAAAAAAGTGCAAGTTGCTTCTGGTGTGAGAGAATTGGCCGACTGCAAGGACATTGCGCGGGGGACCCATGGATGTTTTACCATCCTGTGGGAGGCTTCTTTCACGTCCCTGCATGAGAAGCTGGAGCTGACAGACAGGAGCTCACCCTGTATTGCGGATTTGAAGTGCTGACCTTCAGGTCAGCAGTTCAGCCAGTACAAGGATTTAACCCAGTGGTTCTTAACCTGTGGGCTGCAGACCACCAGTGGGCCACAAGGACAAAAATCTGGTCTGTGAGCCAAATCGGATCCTCCTTCCTCTTTATTTTATTTTATTTTATTTACGCTGCTTTCACGCCACTTCCCACTCCTTCCCTGTCACTGACCATAGCATGTGTATCAGAAATGTGGTCTATCCAATGCCATAGATGTGGTATATCCAATGCCATTTTCTGAATCAGCACTCCAAACTGAACCTGAAATGCTGATTCATAACCCTTTGGGGACTAATGTTGGAGAGAGGTCCCTGGTCAAGTAGTCCCTGTTCAAAGTGGTCCCTGGTCAAGTGGCCCATGGTCAAGTGGTCAATGGTCAAGTAGGCCCTGATGAAAGTGGTCACTGGTCAAAGTGGTTCCTGGTCAAGTGGTCCATGGTCAAGTGGTCAATGGTCAAGTAGGCCCTGATGAAAGTGTCACTGGTCAAAGTTGTCCCTGGTCAAGTGGTCCATGGTCAAGTGGTCAATGGTCAAGTAGGCCCTGATGAAAGTGGTCACTGGTCAAAGTGGTCCCTGGTCAAGTGGTCCATGGTCAAGTGGTCAATGGTCAAGTAGGCCCTGATGAAAGTGGTCACTGGTCAAAGTGGTCCCTGGTCAAGTGGTCCATGGTCAAGTGGTCCATGGTCAAGTAGGCCCTGATGAAAGTGGTCACTGGTCAAAGTGGTCCCTGGTCAAGTGGTCCATGGTCAAGTGGTCAATGGTCAAGTAGCCCTGATGAAAGTGGTCACTGGTCAAAGTGGTCCCTGGTCAAGTGGTCCCTGGTCAAGTGGTCCATGGTCAAGTAGGCCCTGATGAAAGTGGTCACTGGTCAAAGTGGTCCCTGGTCAAGTGTTCCCTGGTCAAAGTGGTCCCTGGTCAAGTGGTCCATGGTCAACTAGGCCCTGATCAAAGTGGTCACTGGTCAAAGTGGCCCCTGGTAAAAGTAGTCCTTATTCAAAGTGATCCCTGGTCTAGTAGTCCTTGGTCAAATTGGTCCCTGGTCAAAAAAAGGTTGGGCACCACTGGTATAACCCACTGCAGCTACAATGATGATGATGATGATGCATGTATGCATGCATGCTCTGGTGCCTGCTTCTCGCCATACATACCTTCCTTTCCCTGGAGGTGGAGGGTGGTGGCCTCCTTGAGGACCTCTCGGACGGTCCTGCGCGTGTAGAGGGCGGTGGCCACGGAGAGGTTGACGGTGACATCGGTGGGCTCCTCACGCAGGTTGGACAGGCTCAGCACAAGCGCCACATCGCCCCCCAGCACTGGGGGCCGCGCCAGGCGGAAACGCCCAAAGAGCCCGGGCTGCAAGATCAGGTCCGAAGCCGGAGAGGCCGGAGAGGGGACCGATGTGATTGGGACCCCCTCCTCCTCTGCCGCCCCAGCCCTCGACCTTGCCTCCTCCACCACTGCTTCCTCCGTGGGGGCCGCGTGAGACCCTGAGAGCTCAGCCAGGGCCCGACGGTACGCGGCACGCTCTTCGGGGGAATCTGGGGGAGATCCAAAGAGAGAGAGAGATCAATGAGGGGCATACAATCATAGAACAATCTCTAATCTGTTGAGGTCCTTTTGGATTCTGATCCTGACCTCTGGAGTATTGGCTCTCCCTCCTCAGTTGGTGTCCTCTGCAAACTTGATCAGCCCGCCCTCTGAACCTATTGAACTCTGACGTGGCCTTCAGGGTTGCGCAATAGTGATGAGAATGTGGAAGGGTGGGTAATCTTGTTTTTGCAAGTCTACATGCATAATGTGGATTGGGGGTGGCATCTAATTTCGTTGTACGATGCACAATGACAGTAAAGTTATTCTATTCTATTCTAATGGGGCTGAGACAACAGGAAGTGAGATAAATCTTCACCTTGGAAGAAGGGAAATCCTTATAGATATAAACTTTGGCCCTCTCTCCAGGTGTTTTGGACTCCAACTCCCATCATTCCTAACAGCCTCAGGCCCCTTCCTTTCCCCCCTCTGCCGCTTAAGCTAGATCAGGGCTGTCCAGCTTCTACCAGACCTGTGGCCGGAATTCCAGTTACTGATGACCTGGGGGGCCGAAGGGTCTGCCTCCGCCCCCGGCTCCGCCCCCTCCCTGGCTCCACCCCAGCTCCGCCCCCTCCCCAGCTCCGCCCAGGCTCTGCCCCCTCCCTGGCTCCACCCCTGCCCCGCCCCCTCCTCGGCTCCGCCCTCTCCCCCGCCTTGGAGGTGTCTGTGGAGGACACCGGGGCTTTGACTTGGAGATAGAGATGAACACCAAAATCCCAGTCTCAAGTCCCAGTCCCTGCTTTGAACTGGATTATATTGCAGTGTGGACTCAGGGCCCTTCACACAGCCATATAACTCAGAATATCCAGGCAGGAAACCCCACAAAACCTGCTTTGAACTGGATTATATTGCAGTGTGGATTCAGGGCCCTTCCACACAGCCATATAACCCAGAATACCTGCTTGGAACTGGATTATCGGAGTCCACACTCATATAATCTGGTTTAAAGCAAATAACATGGGATTTTATTCAGATGTGTGGAAAGGAAGTCAAATAAGAAGCCAGGGCCCTTCCACACAGGCCTATAACCCTGAATGATAAGGCATAATATTCATTCTGCCTCCGCTAATAATAATAATAATAATAATAATAATAATAACAACAACAGGTTCCTGGAGTAGGAGACCTCCAAGGGCCATCCAGGGCCATCCAGTCCAATCTCCTTCTGCCATAAGGGGAAAACACAATCAAAGCTTTTCTCACAGATGACCATTCAGCCTCTGATGATAATAATAATAATAATAATAATTACAATTGGTTCGTAGAATAGGAGACCTCCAAGGCCATCAGTCCTACCTTCTTCTGCCATAAGGGAAAATACAATCAAAGCATTCCTCAGCCATGTTGAATCAAACCTAAACGCTCATGAGAGCAACAGAAAGTACTGAACCTTGAGTTTGGGAGTTGTAGTTCTCCTCCATTCAGAGAGCACTGTGGACTCAAATAATGATGGATCAGGACCAAACTTGGCATGAAGCCTCAGGAGAGGAGGAAGCCGGAAAGGGAATGGGTGAGCACCCCCGTGCTCGAACTCGGCCCCGCCCCTTTTCGCTCTGGCCCGCCCCTCTCACTTGTGCACTCTCTCTCTCCTTCCCTCTTTCCTTCAGGTGGTGGAAGGGGAAGGAATGAAAGGGGGAAAGAGAGAAAGAAGGAGGGAGGAGAGAGAGAGAGGGAGGAGGGAAGTAGGAGGAGGAAGAGAGCCTGCTCCTCCTCCCTGCCCCGCCCCTCACCCCCCCCCCTGCCGCGGAAAAAAAAATATTCCGAAAAATATTCCAAAAAAATATTCCAAAAAAATATTTTTTTAAAAAATTTTAAATCTTAAAAGGCAGATATCTTGCAGGAGGGTAGGGGGCTGTGGGGAAGGGGCCCGGGGGCCATATACGGCCCGGGGGCCGCCAGTTGGACAGCCCTGAGCTAGATGATAGAGTCATAAACCTAAAGGTTGCCGACATTCATATCCCAATACATAGACAAATATAACGCTTAAGCGGCTGAGGGGGGGAAGGAAGGGGCCTGAGGAATGGTGGGAGTTGGAGTCCAAAACACCTGGAGGGAGGGCCAAAGTTGGCCCATGCCTGCTATAAAACCTATGGCCCATATGCCCGATCCAACCCATCTCCTCCACCAACTTTCAGGGAACTTGTAGTTGCCGGTGACATCGACGCGGGCGTTGCTTCCCACGGCCTTGGTGCTCATGTTGACGCCGATGGAGGTGGTGTCGCAGTGGCCACGCTTCCGGGTCCCGTCCGGGTAGACAACCCACCAGGTGATGTCCGCGTTGGCCTCGCTGAAGACAAAGGCTGTGTCGTGGGGGAGGAGCACCTGGCCTTGCTTCACCGCTGTCACCGACGCCGGGCCACACTGGTACAGCCCTGGAAGCAGGAAGAAGGGGAAGGAGGAGAAGGGGGAGAAGGCAAAGAAGGTGGAGGAGGAGGAGGGGAAGAAGACAGAAAGAAAATGGAGAGAAGGTAAATAAGAAAAAAAGTAGAAGAAGGGGATGAATAAAAAAGAATAAGGAGAAGGAGAAGTAGGGGAAGAAGAAGGGGAAGAAGTGGGAGAGGAAGGGAAAGAAGGGGAGAAGGTAAAAGAAGAAGAAAATGGGGAAGAAGGGGAAGAAAAAAAGAAGAAGGAGAAGAAGAATAAAGAGAAGAAGAGAAAGAAGAAAAAGAAGGGGAAGAATGAGAAAGAGAAGAAGAGAAAGAAGGAGGAGGGGAAGAAGTAGGAGAGGAAAGAAAAGAAAAGGGGGAGAAAGTAAAAAAAGATGATGAAGGAGAAGAAGGAGGAGGAGACGAAGAAGGGGAAGGACATGAGTAAGTAGAAGAAGGGGAAGAAGATAGGGAAGAAGAAGAAGGGGAAGAAGAAGATGAAGGAGCCATCAGAAAAGGAGGCAGGAAGGGGAGCCCCCCACGGACCCACTTGTGCACACCCCGAGACAGAGGCCCACCTTGGCTCCGCTCCTGTGGCGTGGCGTCGACGACCTGCCACCCGCTGTAGGAGCCCCCCAGGTCTCCACGCACGAACCAGCACTCGTTCCACACATGGTAGTCCCTGCATGGAAGGTTGAAGGAGAGAGAGAGAGATATATAAAGGTCATGTCAAGGGAGGGGGCTTCCTCCGCGCAGAACCAGGGGGCTTCCGACCCAGCAGAGCTCCACGGAGGAGGAGGAGTGGTTCTATCCTATGAACATGGAGAAAGTTTATTACACTGCCCAAACTGGAGGGAACTGGAACTGGACTTCTCTCACACGCTAGGGCAGGCATGGGCAAACTCGGGCCGTCCCTCCAGGTGTTTCGGGCTTTGACTCTCACCATTGATAACAGCCCACTGGCTGTTAGGAATTGTGGGAGTTAAAATGCAATATACCCCGGGGGTGTGTGTGTGTGTGTCAAAGTTTGCATATGCCTGCACTAGGGCTAGAAGCGTAGGCCAACAGTAGGCATCCCACCTCAAATCTTGTGTCTACCTCTTCCCTAGGATTCTGGGGTTTGTCCTTTAGTGGAAGGGACTTTCCAAATGCTCAGTCCAAGAGATCCTGTATCTCGGACCGAGTTGTGGCGCCGCTGGTTGGAAGTCAGATGCATTAAAATCACTACTGACAAAAAAGTCATTAGTTCGAAACCAGCACTGGTCAGAGTGAGCTCCCAACCATTTGTCTAGCTTGCTGTCGACCTTTGCAAGAAATTTAGGTACCGCTTCTGCAGGGAGGCTAAACTAAAGTAATTTACAACGTCATAAAACTCTCCAGCAGCGTGCAAAAGAATGAGGGAGTACTTCATCGGTGACAAAAGTGGACTGTGATGTAACAGCTCCCCCAGTGGCCGGAATTCGAGCATACCCTCATGAAGCTGGAAGTTAAATAGCCTCTGTGTGTCTGTCTATATATGTTGCGTGTCTATGGCATTGGATGTTTGCCATGTGTACATTGTGATCTGCCCTGAGTCCCCTGCGGGATGAGAAGGAATATAAAAACTGCAAATAAATAAATAAATATCTTACTAAGCTACAAGTCCCAGAATTCTGCAGTAGAATAGAAAAAAAGAGAATATAATTACTTGATTGTCATTGTACATCTTACAACATCCCCAATCACATTATATATGTTCAAATTACGAAACCAAACACCCATTCTTCCACATTCTCATAATTATTGCACAACCCCGTAATACCTCACCAGCGTGAAACCATAGAGTTCAATATAGTCTCGGCTCTGGGATAAAAGCTTTCTCCCGGCCTATTTGTCCTTGTTTTTATCATCCTATGTCATCTGCCAGGTGGTAACAATTGAGAAAACGAAGACTCCCCAGGGCGAGATGGTGGATCCTTAAGGATATTACCTTGAGCTTTCTTAAGGCAGTGGGAATTACTAAGGAGGAGGCAACCAGGGTGGGATGTCAGGTGGGATGCTTACTCTTGGCCTACTCCTTCAGCCCGAGGGTGAGAAGGCACTTTAAGAACCGTATAAACAACAGCTCTAACAATGGATCCTTTACCAGACGGAGTCCTGCCCGATCTTGAGGCTCTTCCCAGAGGGGTCGTAGTACTTATCGATGGCCAGGTTGTGGTCTGCATCGTGGGCGGAGTTGAAGTTGGTGATGAGCCGCGTGGGGATGCCCATACAGCGCAGCGCTGTGGGAAGGAGAGGGAGGCAAGGAGAGAAGTATATCTGATATCATATAAAGAATATAAGTTTTACACACACACACACACACACACATATATGCATGTATATAGATAGCCCCCGGTGGCACAGTGGGTTAAACCGCTGAGCTGCTAAACTTGCTGGCCAAAAGGTCACAGGTTTGAATCTGGGGAGCGTTCAAAAACATTCAAATGTGAGTAGTTCAGTAGGTGGGAAAGTAACGGCGCTCCATGCAGTCATGCTGGCCACATAACCTTGGAGGTGTCTATGGACAACGCCGTCTCTTTGGCTTAGAAATGTAGATGAGCACCAACCCCGAGAGTTGGACATGACTGGACTTAATGTCAGGGGAATACCGGGACTGTGACGCAGCTGGTTCGGTGTCAGCTGCATTAAGATCACTACTGACCGAAAGGTCATGAGTTTGAAGCCAGCCCGGGTCAGAGTGAGCTTCCGGCCAATTGTTTAGCTCGTTGTCGACCTTTGGGATGAGTCCTTCCTGAATCTTCGTTCGCGAAGAAAAGCCAAGAAGAATATAATATAATATACTGTATAGCTATATAGAAGAGTATAAGAGATATACTGTGTGTATTATATAATATAATACTTCTTCTCTTGGCTTTTCTTCGCGAACAAAGAACAAAGATTCAGGAAGGACTCCTCCCATGCTTTCTATAAGTGCATTGATGACTAAGAAGGCCAATCCGAGATAGGCAAGTCCAGTTGCAGAAAGCAGAGCCGAAGGTCTCCTTGGATGATGTTGTTTCCAAGTTGCGGTTCTTTCTGTGTTGTCATTTCTCTTCGAGACTTCCCGAAAGAGGCCACAGCATTGTGGATAGTGCGTCTCCATGCCTCCCGAAGTGAGGCTAGGTTCAGGCCCGGATTACCCATAAGGCCTCGGGTGGCCAATTTGGGGGGCCGCATTTCCGGGCCTGAAGGAAAGACGGGCAGGGCCGATGGCGAGGACGCTGCGTGTGAGAGGACGCTGCCGCACTGCCCCCTACTCGCGCCGCCCCTCGACGTTGGCCCCGCCCGTCTTCAGGAAAGACGGGCAGGGCTGATGGCCGAGACGCGCTGCGCGAGGAGGGCGGCGGGGGAGGCTTCTCTCCTTCTCTTTCTCCTCCCTCGCGCCATGTCCTCGGCGTCAGCCCCACCCATCTTTCCTTAAGGCAGGTGCGGCCGATGGCAAGGACGAGGCGCGAGAGAGGAGGGGGAGAGAAGCCTCGCCGCGCCGCTCCCTCCTCGCGCCGCGTCCTCGGCATCGGCCCCGAGGAAAACGGGCGGGGCCGGGGCGAGGAAGGCAGCGCAGCGGGGCTTCTCTCCTCCTCTTTCTCCTCCCTTGCGCCACGTCCTCGGCGTCAGCCCCGCCCATCTTTCCTTAAGGCGGGCGCGGGCGATGGCGAGGACGCGGCGCGAGAGAGGAGAGAAGCCTCACCGCGCCGCCCCTTCCTCACGCCGCGTCCTCGGCCCTGCCCGTTTTCCTTAAGACGGGGGGGCCGACGCCGAGGATGCGGTGCGAGGAGGGAGCAGCGCGGCTTCTCTCCTCCTCTCTTGCGCCGCGTCCCCGCCATCAGCCCCGCCCGTTCTAAGGAAAGACGGGCGGGGCTGACGCCGAGGACGCGGCGCGAGGAGGCGCAGCGCAGCGGGGCTTCTCTCCTCCTCTTCCTCCTCCCTCGTGCCGCGGACACCCCGCCCCCTCCACGCAGGGGCGTGGGTGCGGGGCGGAGCCAGGCGCGGGGAGGGGGCGGCGGAAGAGCCCGTGGCCTAGGGTGCCAAAAGAGTGATCAATCTGTTGGTGATCAATCTGGCCGAGCCTGAGATGTTGTTTCAGGAGTCCTTATATCTCTTTTTGGGGGTGCCTCTCTTGCGCTGACCCGTAGCGAGTTCACCATAGAGTAGTATCTTTGGGAGGTGGTGGTCCTCCATCCTAGAGACGTACCCTGCCCAGCGCAGCTGTGTTCTCAATAGCGTGGCCTCAACGCTGGTGATCCCTGCTTGCTCAAGGACAGCAACATTCGTTACATAGTCTAGTGTATATTTAGGATTGTGCGAAGACAGCTCTGATGAAAGCGTTTGAGGAGTCATAGGTGACCCATGTTTCAGACCAATATAGGAGAATAGACAGGACGATAGCTCTGTACACACTGATTTTGGTGGTTTGCCTCAGGTGCTTGTTGCTCCAGATGCTTTTTTGAAGCCTTCCGAATGCACTCTATGCCTTTGCTAATCTGTGATCTATCTCTTTATCAATCATGGTGTCTGAATAGATGATGCTTCCCAGGTAGGTGCATGCCCAGATTACCCATAAGGCCAACATAGGCCATGGCCTAGGGGCGCAAGCCGAGGGGGCGCAGATCACGGATCAAAAAAACCCTGGTCCACGCCCCTTTCCCTCTTTCTCATGCCCCTCCTCGCTCCTTCTCCCGGCAAAGTCTCTGCTCCGTCCCCTCCGTCTCTCGCTCTCTGGGCTGCAACGGGGCTGTTGCATTGATCCATTGATTTGCCCGCAGATCTCTGGTTGGCCTGACCTCCTGGCTCCCAGGGAAGCCGTCTCCATGGCGACTCGCCCAGGTTCCCCAGCGGCAGACTGTAAATTCCTGCAGCCAGAGCCGAGCGGCAGAGTCCGAGAGAGGGCAGTGGGAGGGAGGGGAGAAGGAGGAGAAGGAGGCAACTAGGAGGAAAGAAAAAAAGCAAGTAAAGAAGGAAAAGAGGGAGGGAGGGAGGGAGAGGGGAGAGAAAGGGCATTGCTTGGGTGGACCTCTCCCAGGTCCCCAGCACGAGAGCACACCAACCCAGGCTCGCTCCTGCGCTCTCGGACCAAACCGGCGCGGGCTGCTTGGCCAAAGGGAGCCGCGGGAGGGAGGGAAGGATCAAGGCCAGGGTCTGGCTCTCCTGCCTTCAGGACCAGCCGAACAAAAGCTGCACAAACCCCAACCTGAATCCTCCCTCGCTCTGCGAGACACACACACACACACACACACACACACACATATATATATTGCTCTCTCTCTCTCTCTCTCTCTCTCTCTCTCTCTCTCTCTCTCTCTCTCTCTCTCATGCGTGCCTTTGGAGCGAGTTTGCACCCGCTGGACTCTCCCCAAGTCTCCCGAGGAGACCTTCAGAGCACAGCGGAGCTTTCCAGCTGGTGGGAGTGGGGGGGGGGGGCAGCGGTAGAGGTTGGCTTAAAGGGGGCGTAATTGCAAAGTGTGGCCTAGGGCACAAAAAGGTGTTCATCCGGGCCTGCATAGGTGAACTGCTGAACGGACTTAAGCACAGATTTGCCTATGCTGGCGTGGGGATGATGGTGTTCTTCCTGTGGTGTTCTTCCTGCTGGTAGAGAACTTCCCTTTTCTTCAGGCTGACTTCCAGCCCAAACAGCTCTGCAGCTGTTGCAAAGCATGATGTGCGGCGCTGCAGGGCTTCTTCTGAATGGGCGACAAGGGCCGCATCGTCAGCAAAAAGCAGCTCACGGACTAGATAGTTTAGAGTCTTAGTGCGGGCCCTCAGATGGCTTAAGTTGAACAAGCTACCATCAGTACGATAGCGTATATATATATATGCCTTCTTCTTCTTCTTCTTCGAGGTCTGCCGTAGCCCTTTGGAGCATCTTGCTGTGTGCAAGAACACAACCTTGCTTCACTCCATTAGTTATGAGAAAGGGCTCCGAGAGAGCATGGCCGTATCTGACTTGACCGCGCTGGCCCTCATGTAGCAGGATAATCATTTTGAGGAATTTGGGGGGACATCCTAGACGTTCCAGGATCTGCCACAGACCTTTTCTGCTCAGAGTGTCGAAGGCTTTGGTGAGGTCGACAAATGTTACCTAGAGTCCTTTGTTCTGCTCTCTACATTTCTCTTGTAGTTGTCTCAGGGCAGAAACCATATGTGCTGTGCTTCTATTAGCTCTGAATACAATACAATATAATACTGTATAACTATATAGAAGAGTATAAGAGGATATATTGTTTGTTTATATATGATATAATATAATATACTGTATAGCTAAATAGAAGAGTATAAGAGATATATCCACAGTATACCGGATATTATATCCAATCCGGTATATGTAAGAGCATGTAAGTCCCTCCCTACCTGTGGCGGCAACTCCGGCGAAGACCCAGCACTGTCCGTACTGGACGGGGCGGTACTTGTCTTGGGCCCATTTCCAAAGGATGGCCACGCTCCCATCCCAGCGCGAGGGGTTCTCGTGGTGCGCGAACTCCTCGCTCCACTTGCCCTCCAGCACCCCGTTGTCATTGTCGTTGCCATTCACCTGCCGGGGGGGGGGGGTGAGAAGGGGGAGGGGGTCAGGGAGAGGATCGTCACCCTGGGTGGCCCTGCCCCTCTCCATCCCAACCCAGGGAGCAAGAGGCTCACCATGGAGCTGACCACGCGGGAGACGTATCGGGGGTCTCCGCGGCGCGAGGCGTCCCCAGCAGGGTCCTTCCGGTGGTAGAGGCTCAGGTCCATGAGCAGCAGGCACAGGTCCAGAATTTTCTTCTGGAACTGGAGGGGAGCAAGAGGGCAGGGTTGGTTGGAGGTGGAGAAGAAGGGCTCCTGGGGGGCCCTCACGCACCCTGCAGCCATCGGCCCACTGACCCACCTGCCCGTAGTACCAGCCCCGAGCCTCAATGTATTTGGCGTTGCCCACGAAGATGATGCCGTTCTCATTGAGGACATACTCCTGCCGCGCGGACTCATCGCCCAGGAAGACCGGGTCCCCTGGGAAAAGAGAGCAGGGGTGGGGCTGTGAGGATCATAACAGAATCAATGGGCACTATGGCTGGAGGGGGTCCTAAAGGCCAACCAGGCCGACCCCCGACAGGTGGGCCATTCATGTCAACCCCCTCTAGCCAGTGCTTGGTGATTTGGATGATGGGGATGATAGAAAGGATCCCAAGGGCCACCCAGTCCAATCCCCGACAAATGGCCCTCCGACCCCTGCTTGACCACGAGGATAATAATATTAATGATATGGAGAATACTAGATTCATAGGATGCTCGAGTTGGAGGGGATCCCAAGGGCCATCCGGTCCACCCCCCTTCTGCCAGGCAAGGAAAGCACAATCCAAGCACCCCCGACAGATGGCCCTCCAACCCCTGCTTGACCATGAGGATGATAAAATCATAGGATCCCAGAATCGGAGGGGATCCCAAAGGCCACCCAGTCCAACCCCCGGCAGGTGGCCACCCAGCCAGTGCTTGATACTGCTGCAGGTGGTGCTGATGATAATAATAATAATATCATGGGATACTAGAGCTGGAGGGGACCCCAAGGGTCATCTAGTCCAACCCCCGACAGATGCCCACGCAGCCAGTACTGGATGAGGGTGGTGGTGGTGAGAATAAGAACAGTCCCCCTTGGAGGGGCTCCTCGAGGCCACCCCGTCCCGCCTGTCGGGGGGCGCTCCCTCCCTGGGTCCCTCGCTGGGTCTGTCCGGACTGACCTGAGCACCAGGGGTTGAAGAGCAGGACGAACTGTCCGAGGAGGCGGGGTTCTCCCTGCTGGGCCCGGAGGCTGAGCTTCCACCGCCCGACGGGGGCCGAGGCGGGGCTGGTCAGCTCGAAGGAGAGCTGGTTGCCCTCGCGGCCCACCAGCGACGCCCCCCACGCCCCGCCGCCGCCGCCCCCGGCCGCGAAGGAGGCGCGCGTGCCCTGAGACTCCGACGGGGACGAGCCTGCGGGGAGGGAAGGAGACAGGGAGCGGGAGGCCCTCAGGGCATGGCACCGGGGGCCTCCTTCCTTGCCCTAGACCTGGCCCCCGGGGCGGGCGCCCCCTTCCCATTCCCCCCCCCCTGCCCCTGCCCCTGCCCCGCCTCACTCACCGGTCTCGGCGACGAAGGAGAAGGCCTCCCCGCCCTGCGGGGCTTGGCTCATGTAGACGGTGACGGTGAATGCCTGCCCGCGGCGGAAGACCGGCTCCGAGCCCGAGAAGCGCGACGTCCGGTGCGCCTGCCCGTTGGAGGGCGAATGCCAGTTCATGTGGGTCGGGGTCAGCTCTGCAAGAGAGGGGGGCGGCGGCGGCACAGGGTCAGAGAGCCCCACAGCTCGGGGGAGGGAGGGAGGGAGCCCTCAAGGCCAGCCAGCCCTCCCCCTTCGGCCGCTCAACTCAAACCCTCCCAGCCTCTGTTTGGAGATCTCTGGAGAAGATGGTCCTAGAGTTGGAAGGGAACCTTCGAGGCCACCCAGTCCACCCCGTCTGCCAGAAAGGAACGCACACACCACTAAAACCCTCCCAGCAGATGGACGCCCAGTCTCTGTTGGGAGATCTCTAGAGGTGTGTTTCCCAACCAGTGTACCTTGGCACACTAGTGTGCCATGAGTGATCATCAGGTGTGCCGTTGGAAATTGGCACTCTCCCCCCTCCAGCAGCCCCCCCACAGGTTTCCAAGAAACAAATTGAGCCTCTCCGCTTGGAAATTATTTTTTTTACTATTTTACTAGATTTTTCGAGAGAGTCCCCCGCCCCAAAGGAACTGTTTATAACAGCTTCATGACATCCATAGTTAACTGGAAGCAAGTTTCACTCAAGGTGAAATTTCACAAAGGTCTGGAGAACAAGCCCTATGAGGAACGGCTTGAAGAGCTGGACATGTTTATCCTGAAGAACAGAAGGCTGGGAGAAGACATGATAGCCATGTATAAATATGTAAGAGGAAGTCATATCTATGTTGAGTTCATCAAAACAGGCCCAGGTTTCACACTGAGTGTATAAATACATTTAGAAACATAAGAACATAAGAAGAGCCATGCTGAATCGGACCTCAGCCCATCTAGTCCAGCATTCTGTATCACACAGTGGCCCCCAGTTGTACACGGGGATCTCGAGCAGAAGGGAGGGCAAAACCCTGACCTGCTCCCGACCCCCCACAACCAGTACCCAGGGAAATCCTGCCTACCTCAACCAACTCCGAGGTGGCACTTGAATGTCCATTTCAGTAACTACTGATTCCCTTGGTCTCCATGAATCTGTCTAATCCTGCCTTGAAGCTGTCCAGGCTGACCGCTGTCACAACCTCCTCTGGAAGTGAGTTCCATAACCCAATGACCCTCTGGGTGAAGAAATATCTCCCTTTATTAGTCCTAATTTTCCTACCTTGGAGCTTCAGGGAGTGCCCCCTAGTCCTAGTGTTGTGTGACAGAGAAAATAATTTTTCTTTATTCACCTTTTCTATCCCATGCATGATTTTATACAGTTCGATCAAGTCACCTCTTAAACGCCGTCTTTCAAGGCTGAAAAGACCAAGGCGTTGCAACCTGATTTCATAAGGGAGCTGCTCCATCCCTTGGATCATTCTTGTTGCCCTTTTCTGTACCTTTCCAGTTCCGTTATATCCTTCTTGAGGTGTGGAGACCAGAATTGTACACAGTACTCCAAATGTGGCCTTACCATAGATTTGTAGAGAGGCAATACAACATTTGCCGACCTATTTTCGATTCCCTTCCTGATCATGCCTAGCATAGAATTTGCTTTTTCACTGCTGCTGCGCACTGGGTTGACATCTTCATTGAGCTGTCCACCAAGACCCCAAGATCCCTTTCCTGGTTTGTCTCGAAAGCTTTGACCCCATCAATTGGTAGGTGTAGTTGGGGTTCTTTGCCCGATGTGCATGACTTTACACTTGTTTAGGTAAAGTCATGCACATCGGGGCAAAGAACCCCAACTACACCTACAAACACATTAACTATATGTATTACTGTGTTATATATATATAGTTGATGTTTTGATTTTATTGTGTATATATATATATATGAGAACAATATACAAATAGATATCTAAAATCACAGTTGACAAGGCGGGCCGCATGCAGAAATATAAAATATTAAAACTCAGGGTGAGATAAGCAGAGTAGCTTCTTTGTGAGGGAGAATACATATATGGTAGGTAGTCTCCTAGAGTTGTGTTTTGTTTGTTTGTTTGTTTGTTTTTAATGCAATACAACTGTTTGGTTCCGCTCCTGACACAATAAATACATAAATCCTAGAGTTGGAAGGGACCCTCAAAGGACATCAAGTCCAGCCTTCTTATGCCGAGGCAGGAGACACAACCAAGGCCCTCCCATCAGATGGCGCGTGTATGTGTGTGCATGTGCATGTGTGTGTATATAGATAGAGAGATAGATATAGATATAGATATTAGGCCTGGCTAAGTTCGTCGGAATGCTCGTAAAATCGGAATGAATTCGGGTTAAACCTGCTTTTGAAGCGATTTCGAGGTGATGTAAGCAACCCAGAAGTGAATTTGCCATTTCGAAGCTGCTGCCACCATTTTCGGAAAGGAATCGGCGGGTTTCCTTTCCCTGGCCTTCCCTTCCATGTGCAGCTCTCATGCCAGTTCTGATGCGGAGGGAAGCACATCCACGTCCAAACTGGGTGTTTAACCAGTACTGTTTCTTTTTTACTGCGCATGCATGTCAGCCATTAACGAAGCAATTCGGACATTTCCGAAAAATTCGTAAAATCTCCATAATTTTTTTGGAAAATTTCAGAAGTCATTTAGATTTGAACCGCTAGCGCCCCTTACATCCGCAATGAGTTTTGAACCATTTTCCCCCCCTTGATCAAACAGGCCTAATAGATATACACACACCCCACTTTGTTTTATGTATTTATTTACTGCATTTGATCCCGTCCTTCTCAACCCCCGAAGGGGGACTCAGGGCGGCTTACAATGGAGCCCCATCAAGAGGCTACTTCAACAGATACAATAAAATCACATCAAATAGACAACCCAATAAGACATCATAATTAAAATCAATACAGTCATCAGCTAAAAGCATACACCAGCCTCATCCGTCTTAACGTCAATCCAGATTTATGCCTTTAAGGTGCTGCTACTTCTATTGACCAAACGCCTGGTCCCAGAGCCAATCCTTCACTTTCTTGCGGAAAGTTAGGAGAGAAGAGATCGCTCTTGTGTCAGCTGGGAGTGTGTTCCATAGGCGGGGAGCCACTGCTGAGAAGGCCCTGTCCCTCATTCCCGCCAGGCGCGTTTCAGCTGTCAACGGGAGCGAGGGCAGGGCCTCCCCAGATGATCTTAAATTTCGAGGTGGGACATAGGGGTGGATGCGTTCGGACAAGTAAACTGGGCCAGAACCATTTAGAGCTTTAAAGGTCAAAACCAGCACTTTGAATTGGGCTCGGAGCTGGATCGGCAGCCAGTGGAGCTGGCATAACAGGGGGGTGGTATGCTCCCTGTATGATGCCCCAGTTAGTAACCTGGCTGCTGACTGTTGAACTAGTTGAAGTTTCTGAACAGTCTTCAAAGGCAGCCCCACGTAGAGTGTGTTGAAGTAATCTAATCGGGATGTAACAAGAGCATGGACTACTGTGGCCAAGTCAGACTTCTCCTGAAGCAGACTTGGGCATTTCACAGCCCGCGGGCCGCACATGGCCAGCCGGCCGATTCTGACCGGCCCGCGTAAGGGCCCCGGCAGGCAGGCAGGTAAGCGCCCAATGGAGGAGAAGGGAGGGGGGAGAAGAGGAGGAGGCCAGGAGCAAGCGCCACCACAGAGCATGCCTTCACTCTCCTCCCCCCCCTCTCCCTTCTCTTCTGCCTCTTCCATTGCTTGCGGGCGAGGGGTAAGGCCTGGCAAGTGGCTTTGAGGCAGGGAAGAGGCTGTGAGACCACGAGGTAGCTAGCCGGAGGCCCTGACCAGCTTCCTCACGGAATACAATAAGTTGCCCTCCTTGCCAGCTGCCGCCTACCAGCACAACGTGACTCTACTCCTTAATGTAAGTGAACTATACATCCTAGCAACTACAACCCCCAAATGTCTAATTTCCCCAAATTTCCCCAGTGTTCATATTTGGGCATATTGAAGATTCGTGGCAAGATTGGTCCAGATCCATCATTATTTGAGTCCACAGTGCTCTCTGGATGTAGGTGAACTACAACTTCCAAACTCAAGGTCAATGCCCAGCAAACCCTTTCAGTACTTTCTGATGGTCTCATGAGAGTTCAGTGTATCAAGTTTAGTTCAATTCCATTGTTGCTGGATTTCAGGATGCTCTTTGATTGTGGGTTAACTATAAATTCCAGCAACTACAATTCCAAATTGTCAAGCTCTAATTTCCCCAAACTCCACCAGTGTTCACATTTGGGCATACTCAGTATTTGTGCCAAGTTTGGTCCTGATCCAACATTGCTTGAAATGTGCTTTGAAGCAAATGTGACTGAAAATAATCATTAATAGAACGAATCACAAATTATACAAATGTTCACATTTTGTTAACCATTGTTTTGTAAAATTTGAGTGAATACAGTACATTTTTCCTATGACAACCTCTCTTTTTCATTGCTCATAATATATACCCTTATCAGTCTTATTAATATATCTAAAACGCAATTTAGTGCCTTTTTATTATTATTAAAGAAATTCAATTGATATTATGTAGAATGTAGTTCAGCCTTTAGGTGCGGCCCTCCATAATATTTTTGGTTCTCGTGTGGCCCCTTGGAAAAAAATAATTGCCCATCCCTGTCCCGAAGCCTCTGTTTTGAGTCCTCTAGAGCAGGGCTCAAGAGCCACCCGGGGCCTGATTTGAGCCCCGTAGCCTGTTGAACACGGCCCCACCTTTTTTATGCCTCAGCCGCCATTTTTAAATTTTAAAAATCGATTTTTTTAATGGCAGCCGGGGGGGGGAGGCGGTTGGGGGTTGGTGGCCTGCTGGGGTTGTGTGAAGCGGGCAGGGAGGAGGAAGAGAGCTAGCTCCTCCTTTTGGCGCCCCCTCCCCTACCTAGGAAGGGAGGGGGGCGTAAAGGGCAGAAGGCGGCGCCAGCCTGGGCGCGTCACAGCCTGGCCATGACGTGCGCTGCCCTTGGCACCGCCTACTCCTCCTTTTCGGCGCCCCCTCCCTTCCTAGGCCGGGGTCGCCGAAAAGGGCAGAAGGCGCGCCAAGAGCAGCGCGTCACAGGCCTGGCGTGACGCGCTGCTCTGGGCGCCCCTCCCTCCTCCTTTTCGGCAGCAGCCGGCCTGGGGAGGGAGGCAAAAGGAGGAGTAGGCAGACCGTGCCAAGGGGCAGCGCGTCATGCCAGGCCAGACACGCTTCGTTGGCGCCCTTCTGCCGCGCCGGCGCCCCCCCTTCCTAGGGCAGGGGAGCCGCCTACAGAGGAGGAGCGCCAAGGGCGCGTCGGGCCTGGCGTGACGCGCTGCTCTTCCACCGCCTACTCCTCCCTTTCGGCGGCTCCCCGGCCTAGGAAGGGGCGCCGAAAGGAGGAGTAAGCGTGCCAAGAGCAGCGCGTCACACCAGGCCTGTGACGCTGCCCTAGCGCTTCCTCCTTTGGCGGCTTTAGGAGGCGGGGCCGGGGGGGGCGGGGCGGGGCCTGGGAGGGCCTGGGGTGGGCGAGCAGCCCGCAGGTCATCAGTGACCTCTTATCCGGCCCTGGACCCGCCAGGTTGGACAGCACTGCTCTAGAGCAGTGTTCTTCAACCTTTTGAGCAGCGGCACATTTTTTACATTGACCAAATCCTGGGGCACACCACCAACCAAAATGACACTCTTACACAGTAATACATATAGTTAATATGTTTTAAAATGTATTTATACACTCAGTGTGAAACCTGGGCCTGTTTTGAAAAGTGGGATAAAAGTAAATAAATACATACATACATAATAAAGCGCTCCCCACAGATGGCCACTTTGAACCTCCTTTAGGAGAGATAAAGTGTGGTATACATAATAATAATAATAATAATAATAATAATATGGCCAGTCTGAGATCAGGATATAAAAGTTTTAAATAATAAATAAATATTATTAATAGTAATAATAGTAATAATAATAATAATCCAGCCTCTATTTTAAGATCTGTACAGAAGAAGACAATAGATAGGAAGAAACAGATGAGATAGACTCCTAGAGTTGGAAGGGACCCTCGAAGGCCATCCAGTCCAAACATCTTTGCCAGGATGGAGACACAACCAAAGCCTTCCCAACAGATGGTCATCCAGCTTGTTTTAAGATTTCTATAGAAGAAGGATAGATAAACAGATGAGAGGTGGAATCGATAGATGGATGCGTAGAGAGATAGACTCCTAAAGTTAGAAGGGACCCTAAAAGGCCATGTAGTCAACCCCCTTTCTGCCAGCCAGGAAACACACAACCAAAGCCCTTCCAACAGATGGCCATCCGGCCTGTTTTAAAAACTCAAGGAAAGAAGGATAGATAGATAGATAGATAGATAGATAGATAGATAGATAGATGTGGAATCGATAGATGGGTGGGTGGAGAGATAGAATCCTAGAATGGGAAGGGACCCTCAAAGGCCATCTACTCTACTCCCTTTCTGCAAGGCAGGAAACGCACAACCAAAGCCCTCCCAGCAGATGGCCATCCACCCTCAAGTCGGGAATGACCCAGCCGGGCCGTGGGATTTGAATGCTTGACCAACATCTCCACAGCCTGGCTCTAGCCTCCACGATGCCCAGGATCATGCGTGGAAAAGTGGATCAGCGCCTCAGCAGCAGCAGCAAAGCACAGGCGGGCGGGAGGCCGCTTCCTTGTTTGTTCTCCTGCCTGCCTGCTTCCCTCCCTCCTTCCCTTCCTCCCTTCTAATCTCTCCCATCTCCTTCCTTCCCTTTTCCCTCCGGGAAAATGAGGGCAACTCCGCCCGTCTCTGTCTCTGTCTCTGGGCGTGGGTCAGGCGTTTCCACTCGGGACGGGCCCCGCCGCCTCTCTTCCTCCCACTTCCGCCTCTTCCTTCCTTTTTCCCGACCTCGATCAGGGAAGTGGGGGAAATGGGACCTCCCCCTCCCAAAGGAAAAGAGGGCTTGGGTCTCTCTCTCACCTAGGGAACCTAAGGCAGAGGTGTGACGCTGCCGCAGAGAAGGCCAAGGCCATCCCTCTTCACTGAGCAGGGCTTCCTTCTCTCCTGACCATTGAGAAATAGGAGGAAGGGGCTACTATTGTGTCCCCTAGCATTCCGCCCCCTAAACAGGAAGAGGCAGGTGAGTTAGGCTCCGAGAGTTGGAAGGAAAGAACCCTCAAAGGCCATCCAGTCCTCCAACCCTCTTTGTCAGGAAGGAAACACAACCAAAGCCCTCCCAACAAATGACCACCCACCCTATTTTAAGACCTCTAGAGAAGAAGGGAGGGAGGAAAGAGAAGGAAGAAAGTGAGGGAAGGAAGAAAAGGAAGGGAAGGGAAGGGAAAGGAGGGAAGGAAGGAAGGGTAGAAAGAGAGGGAAGGGAAGGAAGGAAGGGAAGGGAAGGAAGAGAAGGGTAGGGTAGGGAAGGGTAGGGAAGGGTAGGGAGGGAGGAAGGAAGGAAAGAAGGAAGGAAGGGAGGGAAGAGAAGGGTAGGGAAGGGTAGGGAAGGGTAGGGAGGAAGGAAGGAAGGGAAGGAGGAAGGAAAGAAGGAAGGGAAGGGAAGGAAGGAAGGGAAGGAAGGAAGGACAGACAGACAGACAGGAGATGGAATCGATAGATACATGAATGGAGAGGGTTGGACTGGATGGCCTTTGAGGGTCCCTTCCAACCCTAGGAGCCTAAGTTGGAAGGGGCCATTCAAAGGCCACCTCTTTTGTCAGGAAGGAGACACGACCAAAGCCCTCCCAACAGATGACCATCCACCCTATTTTAAGACCTCTAGAGAAGATGGATGGATGGATAGATGAGAGATGGAATAGATAGATAGATAGATGGATGGATGGATGGATGGTTGGACTGGATGGCCTTTGACGGTCCCTTCCAACTCTTGGAGTCTGAGTTGGAAGGGACCCTCAAAGGCCACCCCTCTTTGCCAGAAAGGAGACACAACCAAAGCCCTTCCAGCAGATGACCATCCAGCCTGTTTTAAGACCTCTAGAGAAGAAGGATAGATAGATAGATGATAGATAGATAGATAGATAGATGAGAGAGGAAATCGATAGATGGATGGGTGGAGAGATAGGGACGGGGAAGAAATGCAATCGGTATTGCTACTGTTACTGTTATTGTTATTGTTAAGCTGGTGGCCCTCCAGATGTTTGGGGTCTATGTTGTGAGTTTTCGTTGTGAGTCCCATTGAGTCCCCGGACCATTCCACGCAGCTGTATACAATCCCACGACATCTGCTTTGAACTGGGTTATATGGCAGTGTGGACTCGAATAATCCAGTTCACAGCAAATATTGTGGATTATCAGCCTTGATATTCTGGGTTCTAGGGCTGTGTGGAAGGGCCCTCCCTCCATATGGAGAGAAAAGCAAGATATAAATAACAGCAGCGGCAGCAGCAACAACAACAAATTCCCCAAAGCCCCTATGGCCGGCTTCTCTACTTGCAAGGGACTGGAGACACAAATAGTTGGAGAGCCACAGGTTAGAGGTCACTGGGCTGACACATGTCCACACTGCCACGTATCCCAGTTCAAAGCAGATTATGTGGGATTGTATTCATGTGTGTGGAAGGGGCCTGTGTTGAATGTCTTGTCAAAGGCTTTCATGGCTGGAATCACTGGGTTGTTGTAGGTTTTTCGGGCTGCCTGGCCATGTTCCAGAAGCATTCTCTCCTGACGTCTCGCCTGCATCTGTGGCAAGCATCCTCAGAGGTTGTGAGAGACCTCGTGCAGGTCACACTCTCTCAGCCTCAGGGGAAGGTCCTTGGGACAAAGGTTGACAAGAAGAAAGCCCGGGAGAGGAGGGTCTTCCTTATCCCTCCCCCCAATAAGTGGAACATGACATGATGGTAAACAACAACAACAACAACAAGGAGAGCCTGTGGCATGCAAACAAGGGCCACCCGCGATGCTTTCCTCGCCCTCTTGGCCCAAAGCCAGCCTTTGGGAAATAAATCTCTTCTGGGAAGAAGCCCAAGAGGAGGAGGAGGATGCTCAGGGACCAAAGGCAGAAACAAGGCACACAGTCCAACCCTCTTGGCCAGGAAGGAGACACAACTAAAGCACTCCCAACAGATGGCCATCCATCCAGTGAAGGAGATGATAGGTCGACTCCTAGAGTTGGAAGGGACCCCAGAGGCCATCCAGTCCACCCTCTTGGCCAGGAGGGAGACACAACCAAAGCACTCCCAACAGATGGCCATCCATCCAGTGAAGGAGATGATAGGTCAACTCCTAGAGTTGGAAGGGACCCCCAGAGGCCATCCAGTCCAACCCTCTTGGCCAGGAGGGAGACACAACCAAAGCGCCCCCAACAGATGGCCATCCATCCACCCAACTTCTGTTTTGAGATCTCTAGAGAAGAAGATGATAGGCAGGCTCTTCGGGTTGGAAGGGGCCCTCAAAGACCATCCGGTCCACCCCTTTCTGCCAGTAAGGAACACACACAACCAAAGCTGTGATGTGGTTTTTAACTGTTTTGATTGATTAAAACTGTGAGTCTTTTTTAATGCTGCTATTGTTTAATTCTATTTTAAAGTTTGCATTTTTGCATATTAATACTTTTATGTAAATATAATTTTTAGTAATAATGACGAATGCCCTCTCAACCCCAATGGCCAGCCAGCCTCTGTTTTGAGATCCCTAAAGAGAAAGATGATCAATAGGAAGAGACTGGTGAGCTAGATACTAGACTCCTAGAATGGGAAGGGGCCCTCAGAGGCCAACTAGCCCACCCCCTTCTGCCAGAAAGGAACACATGATACAACCAAAGCGCTCCCAGCAGATGGCCACTTTGAGTCCCATTTGGGAGAGATAAAGCGTGGTATACATAAATAAAATACTACTACTAGTAGTACTACTAATAATAATAATAACCCAGCATTTATTTTGAGATCTCTAGAGAAGACGATAATAGACAGGAAGAGACAGGTGAGATAGACTCCCAAAGTTGGAAGGGACCCTCAAAGGGCACCCAGTCCAGCCCTCTTTTGCAAGGAAGGAGACACAACCAAAGCCCTCCCAACAGATGACCATCCACCCTATTTTAAGACCTCTAGAGAAGGATGGATAGATAGATAGATAGATAGATAGATAGATAGACAGATGAGAGATGGAATTGATGAGAGATAGATGGATTGATAGGTGGATGGACTGGATGGCCTTTGAACTGGTCCCTTTGTGGGTCCCTAGGAGTTTGAGTTGGAAAGGACCCTCAAAGGCCATCCCTCTTTGGCAGAAACAAGACACAATTAAAGCCCTCCCAAAAGATGAGCATCTTTTACGTCCTTTAGTGAAGGATGGTTAGATAGATAGATGAGAGAGGGAATCGATAGACAGATGGACAGAGAGGGTTGGACTGGATGGCCTTTGAGGGTCCCTTCCAACCCTAGGAGCCTAAGTTGGAAGGGGCCATTCAAAGGCCACTCTTTTGCCAGGAACAGGAAGGGGCCAAAGCCCCCCGAAATTCTCAGGGTGGTCCGCGAAAAAGCCTTACTGGTACATTATTTAAACTGTTATGTTTATTCATATCATGATCTGATCACCATGCTCATTATATCCCACTTAAATGGGGTTATTGGGATAACAATACAAAAGGTTTGCTAGGGCAGACCCTCTTCCACCCAGTCTCAGGAACCAAACTCAGCCCCGACTCAAAATCCTGGCTACGGCCCTGGCCAGGAAGGAGACACGACCAAAGCCCTCCCAACAGATGACCACCCACCCTGGAGAAGAAGGATGGATGGATAGATGAGAGATGGAATCGATAGATAGATGGATGGAGAGGGTTGGACCGGATGGCCTTTGACGGTCCCTTCCAACTCTTGGAATCTGAGTTGGAAGGGACCCTCAAAGGCCACCCCTCTTTGCCAGAAAGGAGACACAACCAAAGCCCTTCTAGCAGATGACCAACCAGCCTGTTTTAAGACCTCTAGAGAAGAAGGATGGATGAATGGATGGATGGATGGATAGATGAGAGATGGAATCAACAGATGGATGGGTGGAGAGAGTTGTGAGGGACCCCCAAAGGCCATTCAGCCCACCCCCTTCTGCCAGGCAGGAGACACCACCAAAGCCCCCCCCCCAGTTGATGGCCAGGGGGAGGGAGGGGGAGGGTCTCCTTGCAGCCCCCCCCAAACTCACCTCCCATGGCGCTGGGGTCTTCCTCTTCGCTTCAATAGGGCAGAGTTTCTTTATTAGGTGGGGTGGGTGTGGGTGGGGGGCTTCTATTGCATGTTCCTCGCGGAGGCAGCGCCAGAGAGAAGCTCAGCTCTTCCTCTTTCCTTCCTTCCTTCCTTCCTTCCTTCCTTCCTTCCTTCTTCCACCTGTCAGCCTGTCAGCCCAGCGGGGTGTCCACCTGCCGGCTGCCGGGGCGCGAGTGGGGCGAGGCCGGCGGCGCGGCTCCCTATAAGACGCCCATCGCAATTAGCCATTTCCGCGTCCTTTGGGCCGCGCGAGAGGCGCTTCCTCCGTGGGAGGAAGAAAGAGCGGGGAGGGGGGGAGGGGAAGGAGAGGAGGAGGAGGAAGAAGAAGAGAAGCGCTCTCTCTCTCAAGGTTTACTCAGAGGAAATACCGGCCTGGGCCCGGCTTTGCCACTTCCTCGCGTGGAGGGCGGGTGGGAAGGGAGGGAGGCATTCCTGGGCGCCAAGTCACCCTAAAGGGAGGAAACAGCCCTCAGGGAAGTAAATAAGGAGGGGGGCGGAGGAAGAAGAAGAGAGAAGCAAAGGGAAGCCCCCTCCCTCCCCACGAAGCCCCACGCTGCCAGGAGAAGACAGTGAGTGATGTCAATCCAGGGGCCACGCGTGATGGAAGTATCTCACTGGCCCCAGTGCGGCAGCCCCCTCCTCTTTGCTCCCCTCCCCACGTGGGAGCCCCTCCACTCCCCTCCCACGCGGGGACACGAGTGGGAGATTCTCCTGGCCCCTTTTCCTCTTCCTTCTTCCCCGCTCCTTGGGGGCAGCGAGGGGGGTCTCGGCTCCGCCCCCTTTGGGCGCCCAAGGGTGTCTCTCTTCCCCCCTCTTCCTTGTCTCTCCTTCCTTCCTTCCTTCTCTTTCTTTCTCTCTCTTTCTCTCTCTCTCTCTCTCTGCCAAAAAAGCGGCGCCTCTGCCGGGCCTGACTTTCCGGTTTGAGTCTCCTCCGCCGCCCTTGTTTACTTCCCTGGTGGCGCTCCCGCTCTCCTCTCGGCCTCTCTCTCTCTCTCTTCCCAGGTGAAGAGGAAGGAAGGAAGGAAGGAGGAGAAGCAGCAGCAGCAGGGAAGTGGGGCGCTTCCCGGCCCACGCCCCGACCAAGCGCCCCGCGGGCATCGCGCCCTCCGCCTCCTCCTCCGGCAGAAGAAGGAAGGAAGGAAGGCAGGGAGGAGGAAGGAGGACGCCGCCCGGAAAAGCGCCCTGAGTCACCCCGGAATGCGGCCGCCCCACTTCCCTCCCGTCCCGCGCCCACGCCGCGTGGAAGAAGAAAGAAAGCCCATTGACACCCAGGCAGGGAGGGAAGGAGGCTATGTGTGTGTTGGTCGGGAGGGCTTGCCCGGCAGGAAAGGATAGGACTGGATGGCCCTTTGGGGTCCCTTTCAACTCTAGGATGTTATTATTACTGTTAATATTACTATTAATATTACTGTTAATATTACTGTTAATATTAATATTACTGTTATTAATATTATTTTCAAGCAGAAGCCAGTTGGTCATCTGTCAGGGGGTGGGGCTTGGATGGTGCCCTCCTGCCTGGCAGAAAAGGGTCAGACTGGATGGCCCTTCGGGGTCCCTTCCAACTCTAGAATGTTGTTGTTGTTATTATTATTTCTATTATGTTTAAGCAGAAGCCGGATGACCATCTGTCAGGAGGGCTTGGGTGGTGCCTTCCTGCTTGGCAGAAAATGGTCAGATTGGATGGCCCTTTGGGCTCCCTTTCAACTCTAGGATGTTATTATTAATTATTATTATTATTCTATTATTTTAAGCAGAAGCCAAATGGTCATTTGTCCGGGGGCTTGGGTGGTGCCTTCCTACCTAGCAGAAAAGGTTCAGACTGGATGGTCCTTTGGGGTTTCCTCCAACTCTAGGATACTATTATTCTTCATATTATTTTTAAGCAGAAGCTGGATGGCCATCTGTCAGGAGGACCTGGAGGGTGTCCTTCCTCCTAGCAGAAAAGGGTTGGACTGGATGGCTCATGGTGTCTCTTTCAGCTCTAGAATTCTGTTATTATTATTATTATTATTATTATTAGTAGTAGTAGTAGTAGTAGCAGCAGCAGCAGCAGGGCCCCCCTTGTGGCGCAGTGGGTTAACCACTGAGCTGCTGAACTTGCTGACCAAAAGGTCAACAGTTCAAATCCAAGGAATGGGGTGAGCTCCCACTGTTAGGCCCAACTTCTGCCAACCTAGCAGTTTGAAAACATGCAAATGTAAGTAGATCCATAGGTACCACTTCGGCTGGAAGGTAGCAGCACTCCATGCAGTCATGTCAGTGGCCACATAGCCTTGGTGGCGTTTACGGACAATGCTGGCTCTTCGACTTGGAAATGGAGATGAGCACCAAGCCCCAGAGTTGGACACAACTGGACTCCATATCAAGGGGAAAACCTTTACCTTTCCTAATTGTAGCAGTAATAATACCGTAGTTCTATTAAGCAGAGGCTGAGTGGCCATCTGTCAGGTGTACTTTGATTGTGCCTGTCCTGCATGATAGCAGAAGGGGGTTGGACAAGATGGCCCATGAGGTCTCTTCCAACTCTTTTTTTTAAATATCTTTATTGAGTTTTGTGCATTGACAGAAGGTAGTATATCTGCCCACAACATGGTCTCTTCCAACTCTTACGATTCTATGAGCTGTAGGGAGGGCTCGGATGCTGCCCTCCTGCCTGGCAGAAACGGATTGGGCTGGCTGGCACTGGGGGTCTCTTCCAACAACCCCATCACTCTCTTTGGAAGAGACTCCCAGGGCCATCCAGGCTCTACCTTCTACTTTTATTTTTCAATGATTGGGGTTTGGGGGGGGGGGGGCAAAATACTGTTCGCTTACCATTTTAAATTACCTAGGGTCGGCCCTGCATCCACCCCATCAGACAAGTGGAGGCCTAGGAAAACTTCCAATCGGTGAGAGCTCTCCAGCCATGGAAACTCGTAGATACCTGGAGGGTTTTAAGCAGAGGCCATCTGTTGGGAGGGCTTGAGTGGTGTCCTCCAACTCAAGGCACCAGGTTCTATGAAGCCTCTCTCTCAGCCCCAGAGGAGGCCAGGAAATCCCCCACTGAGGGGTCCCCAGGGCTTCCCCAGGCCTTTGAACACAAAGCTTCATGCCCAGGATGGAGGAATCACTGGTGGTGGTGGTAGGGATGGTCCCCGGGAAGGAAAGAGAAAGCGGGATCTGGATTTGGGGATGGGCCTCGTGCAGAAAGAGGGTGAGCCAGGATCCAGAGGAGGAGGAGGCCAGGCCAAGAGCAGCTTCCTAGGCCTGGGTAGGTTAGTCGGAATGCTCATAAAATCGGAATGAATTTGGATTAAATTCAATTTCGAAGAGGTTTGGAAGCGATGTAAGCAACCCAGAAGGGAATTTGCCATTTTGAGGCCACTGCCACCATTTTCGGAAAGGAATCGCCATTAGATTCCTGCCCTTCCCAAGGTGCTTTCTCCTCATTGGCTGTTTAACCCAGTTTGGAGGCGGATGTCCTTCCCTCCACGTCCGAACTGGGGCGACAGCTGCATCCAAACTGGGTTAAACACAGCTGTCTCCCCAGTTCTGACACAGAGGGGACAGCTGCCTGCAAACTGGGTTAAACATGTGTGTCCGCCATTAACAAAGCCATTCTGAAATTTCAGAATTTATTCCGAAAAATTCCCAAAACTTTTCAAAAAATTTCGGAAGCCATTCAGATTCGAAGCGCCAGCGTCCCCTACATCCGGAATGAGTTTTCAACCATTTTTTTGACCAAACAGACCTACTGCTTCCCCTGATGGTCTCCCCAAGAATGAAGGAGAGGTTGCTGGGCCTGCAAACCAGGCCCAGGTCATTCCAGGTCAAGCAGCATTGAGGGGGGCTAGGCCTTCCCTCCACCTCTAGACACCACCCTCCTGGGACTGCAGCCCATGTAGAATCACATTAGCCTTTCGAGGCGCCACATCACGCCCTTGACTCATGTTCAGCGTGTGGTCTGGCAGGACTCCGAGATCTCTTGCACATACTTTTCGCATACCTTTCTTCTGTCAAAGCCAGGTATCACTCGTCCGACGTTTGAGCGCTTCACAGATTCACCCAGGGAAGGACCATTTGCAAAGAAACCCTATAATTTCAGAAAGTTAAGTGGAAGTTGCACAAAGAGGACTTGGGAGAAATAAATCATCAGGACGGGTGACACAGCAAGGCTGCTGCCTGAGGCTACAGAGAGAGAAGTTAATGAAAGAATAGAGGAGAATGAAAAATTCTCCACGTACAGCCCAGCCCCAATAAACACAGGCATGGCCGCCACCAAAGCAGCCTTGCACTAACTTTCCATGCAAGCAAAGCAAAGGCTGGGTCTACACGGGCCCGGCCATATCATGACTTCTGGTGCAACTGGCAGTTTCTCAATACACTTCTGACACAAACCCCCTCCCCCCGGGCCGTATTATATACTGCACCTAACTGCATTAGGTGCAGTATAACCAGATTCATGGATACCAAGGGAATCAGTAGCTACTGAAATGGACATCCAAGTGCCACCTCTGTGTTGATGGAGGCAGGCAGGATTTCCCCGGGTACTGGTTGTGGGGGGTCGGGAGCAGGTGAGGGTTTTGCCCTCCTTTCTGCTAGAGATCCCTGTGTACAACTAGTGGGCCACTGTGTGACACAGAATGCTGGACTAGATGGGCTGAGGCCCGATTCAGCATGGCTCTTCTTATGTTCTTATTATATGGGTCTACACCAGGGGTGCCCACACTTTTTCATCATGTGAGCTACTATGTGAACAATCAAGTTGAAAAGATCACCTGTTGTGCATGCTCCTTCTGCAGCCTTCTGGCCACGCGGGGCTTCTGTCTTGCCTGCCCATGAACTCGCTGCTGCGCGCACCCGGGAAGGGGATCCTCCTTGCCTGCGCGCGCACTCACTCTTAATGTCTTTGTTGCTTTCCTCCTTCCTGCTGCGTGCTTTCGCGAAGCAGGAAGTCCCCATCCCGTCCTGCTTCTTGCGTGCACAGCAGGCCCCTCCCATGCACGCAGCAGGAGGGTATTTATAGGTGCACCTGCCAGTGCTCCGGCCAGATATGCCCCCCCCCAGCAGCAACCAATGGGCGGTCATGTCACCACACCGTGCGTGGCAAGACGAGTGCCAGGGCCCGCTCACTAAAGCCTCATTTTGGCAAAAGAAGCCCCGCAAAGGCGGTGGCGGGAGCGCATGTGCGCGCGCATGGCAGGAGCGCGCCATCTGGCTGGTGAGGCCCAAAGATCACCTGGAAGGGGGCCGAAGATCACCTAGGTGCTCCCGATCACCATAATGAGCACCCCTGGTCTACACTGACCATATAGGTCCGTTTAGACCAGGCATGTTCCAACTTTAGCCCTCCCTCCAAGTGTTTTGAACTTAAACTTCCACCATTCCTAACAGCCTCAGGCCCTGTCTGTTTCCCTTTTCTTTTCCACTTAAAGCAGCTGAAGGGGGGGGGGAGGAAGGGGCCTGAGGCATTAGGAATTGTGGAAGTCCAAAACACCTGGAGGAAGGCCCAAGTTTGCCCATGCCTGATTTAGACCCATATCTTGCAGTTCAGTGCAGTTCAAAGGGCATGAACTGGCAGTGTAGATCCAGCCGAAGACTCTGTTGGGGCTCAGCAGCAAGATGCTGGGGATTCTGCCTCAGAGGATGAGGGGAAGGATGGAATTTTCACTAGGTCTGTGTGTGATCAGGCTGAAACGTAGACAGAAATGCAGGCTGTAGATCAGAGAGAAGGGCCGGCAGAGACAGAGGATGTTTCTCTTGAGAATTGGCCTTTGTGGCCTTCTCAGCCTTCGGAGTTGCCCGTGAGATGAGGTTAGGCCTCGGCTGGGAGCAAAGCAAAGGTTAATTAGAAGGCCAGAAAGACTCAGAGAAACCGTTTTTGAAACCCAGGTGCCAAAGGGATCACCCCATGACTGTTTGGTCAGGTTTGAACTTCAACTAGGTGAGTTTTCCTGGTCTCTTCAGAGCGGACAACTTTGCCATAAAATCAAGTTCATGTTCAGCTCTCAAGTTTACCTTTGTTCCTGAAAGAGTTTTTGTCTTGGAGAAGTTCCTGTTTTCATGCTTATGCATTTATGCCCATGCATAAATATGGATGTGGGGCCAAGCATTCAGACAGAAGTCTTGCAGTGCAATAAGGGAATGTGGAATGGTACAAGGCCAACTAGATTGTCCCCGGACTACGATTTGGATTATGTGATCTTAATGAATAGATTTTAATGGTTGAGATGTTGTAGTGGTTGGATTTAATGTTATTTTGTCGAATGTATGTTTATGTGACATCAAATTGCGCCTAATAAGTGAGCCGCTCTGAGCCCCCTGCGGGGGGAGAAGGGCGGAATATTATTTGTTTATTTATTTATTTCCTTCATTGCTATTCTGCCCTTCTCACCCCGCAGGGGACTCAGGGCGGATTACAGTGTACATGTTACATTTAGACACACAAACACAAGACAGACAGAGGCAATTTAACATCTGGCCACCAGGGGGAGCTGTCGCACTCCTTCATTCCTCAGCGTGTTTTCTGGAGATCTTTTTTATGGCCTCGTAGATCAGTTAAATTTAGCCTCCCCACTAAGTGGTACCTTAATTTCCTACTTGACAGATGCAATTGTCTTTCGGGTTGAAAAGGTTGACAACAGGCTACACAATAGGTCGAGAGCCCACCTCGACCCGGGCAGGCCTCAAACTCATGACCTTCTGGTTAGTAGAGATCTTATGCAGCTGACACCCAGCCAGCTGTGCCACATTCCCAGTGCTGTAAATAAATAAATAAATAAATAAATAAATAGATAGATAGATAGATAGATAGATAATAAATAAATGTACCTTGCTGTCTTGGACTATTGGTCTATATATATTTGGATCACTGCTGTTGCTTAGTACCTTTTCTACTTATTTTTGGGAGCTGTCCATTTCCCCTTTTGTATATGCTTTTTGTAAATAAACGGTGGTCTTTAGCTACCACTGGGCTCTGAGTGATGCTGGGTGAAAAGGTGTTCCTTGCCTAGCGTGCAACACTCTTTCCATAGGTGGAGCAGGAAATGAACATTGCGTAAGTTGGGTTCAGGAAAGGAAGCTGCACCAGAAATCATATTGGGAACACTCACCGGATAATGGGGCACACCAAAAAATTGTGAGGGAAAGCCGGCGGGGCTTTTCAGACGACGGCAAAGCCTTTGATTGTGTAGATCACAAAGGAGCAAGGCTTGCTCTGAAAGCAAAGGGTGTGCCACTGCCTTGGGGTGTTCTGATGGGAAACCTGAACTCGGGACAAGAGGCTGCTCTCAGGGCAGAAGGCGGACAAGCATAATGGTTTTCAGCCAACAAGCGGGTCAGGCAAGACTGCATTCTATCACCCTTTTCTGTTTGATATTTACTGAACGTATCATACGTCAAGCAAGACTAGATTTGGAGGAAGGAGACGTGATAACTGGAGGAGGGAACGTCAGCAATGTAAGATATGCAGATGACGCCGTACTCCTAGTGGGAAAATAGGCAAAGGCTTGGAAGGACTGCTGAAAAAAGCAAAGGCCGAAAGTGCAAAGGCATGCTTATGGATGGACACGAAGATCACCCAAATAATGAGCGACATAACTTTAAAGCAGGTGGTGACTTGGAAAAGGGACTCAACAACATCCTGAATTGTAAAGATGCATCACTGAAGCCAGAATCACCCGGCCACATCATTTCCATTTTCTATGTGTGGTTATGAAAGCTGCCCAGTGAAGGAAGCCGAGAGGCGCCTCCTTTCTGAAGCTCAAAACCTGTAACTACAGACTCCAAAAAGTACATCTAGATTAGGAACAAAGCCTTCGGCTCGACACCCTACAGCTATTTTTAAAGTGAGTTTCGTAGAAAATATTAAATACTAATTGCTTTGTATTTAGGAATCTCCCCAAAGGAGAACATGAAATTGGCTCAAATGTTTCTTTCTGAGGAGATCTCAGGCTGCGTGCAAGACAAATAAATGGGCCCCAAAACAAATTCAACCCAAACTCTCCTTAGATGCCAAGAGGGCTACACTGCCGCACTTTGGGCATATCACAAGGCAACACAACGTTTTGGAAAAGATACAACAGGAAAGGATACAGCAGGAAAAGAGGAAGAACCTGTTGTTGTTGTTGTTTGCTTTCAAGTCATTTCTGAGTTTTGGTGACCCCAAGGCAAACCTATCATAGCGTTTTCTTGACATAATTTGTCCAAATGGGGGATTGCCATTGCTACTACCTTGCTATCAGGCTGAGAGAGTGGGACTTGCCCAGGGCCACCCAGTGGCAACAGTCTCAGACAGCAATGGCTCACAAAGTGACCCATTTAAGGAGGAATCAGGTGTCAAACAGGGATGTGTTATTGCCACAACCTTATTTTCCATCTTCATCTTGTTGACAGGAAGCTTCCCACCGGAGTGGATAGAAATCATCTATCAGACAGATGGCAAGCTATTTAACCTCCGCAGACTGAAAGCCAAAACCAGGGTTAAAACAACATGTTATAGAACTCCAATATGCTGATGACAACGTCACCTGTGCGCATTCAGAAAAAGACCTACAAGCCACTCTAAACGCCTTTGCAGAAGCATACGAGAAGCTCAGCTTGTCATAGTTCAATAGTCAAACCACTTGCTCTTCATGTTGTTGAAGGATTTAATGGCTGGAATCACTGGCATGCTGTGAGTTGTTCAGGCCGTATGGCCATGTTCCAGCAGCATTCTCTCCTGACCTTTCATCTGCACCTGTGGCTAATGGCATCTTCAGATATTCTGTTGACAGTGAAGCAAGTGGAGTGCATATATACTGTGGCTATATATCATGGCTACTCAATGTTATTCAAGCTTGCTGTTTCCAAGATTTACACTTGCTTCAAGCAGACAAGGGTTCCCCCCCCCCCCGCCAACCCTGTATATATACGCACAGTCCACTTGCCTCACCACCATCAGACCTCTGAAGATGCAGGAGAAACGTCAGGAGAGAATGCTGCTGGGACATGGCCATACAGCCTGGAAAATTCATAGCAACCCACTGAGTCTCTCCTCTCAGAATGAGTCCTTCCTCTTTCCTGGCTGCCTTTTCAAGTTTTCCTCTTTAAGTTTTATTTCCCTGGGTTGACCGTGTGGTCTCCGCCATTGTTCTCTTCAGCTTTTTCTTCTTTCCCGTGAGGACGCATTTTGCCTCTCTTTTTAGGCAAAATGTAGCTGCCTAGATTTTTGACTTTTTGCCCTTTTACTTCTTTAGAAGATGAGACTTAGTAAACTAGTCAGTTCCAAGACCTTTCCTATCAAAAATATATTTCTTTTACTTCAATAAATATTTTTTAACCTAAAGCCTTGACTCTGCAAACTTGCGCCATCCTAAGATAGAGAAGCTTCTCCCAGCTTCACCATGAGCACGTTTCTGCTGGTTATGGTGCTCTGCTGTATTTATGGTGGAATCACTCTGGCTGAGGGTTGTTTTGAGCCTAACAGCTCAGATTCCCCATCAGCATCCACCATCCTAACTATAAGAGTCAGTTATACACCTTCCTACTTCAGGTTTTGTCTGGTTCCTTCACAGTTGTCCATCCAAGTCCAACCTTCACTCTGATTCTAATGAACTCACTTTAAATCATCGGAGAACCATTGCAGCCTAGAGCAGTGTTTCCCAACCTTTTTTGAGCTGCGGCACACTTTTAACCTTTAAAAAATCTGGGGGCACACCACCAACCAAAATGACAAAAAATGACACTCTAACACAGTAAGACATATAGTTAATTTACCTTGAGTTTTGGAGTTGTAGTTCACCTACATCCAAAGAGCACTGTGCACTCAAACAATGATGGATCTGGACCAAACTTGGCAAGTGGGCTCCTCAGGCAGTAGAGCAGGCCGAGGTCTGCCACCAAGCCCAGGCTCCGGCCCAGGGTCCCGCCGCCAGCCTCAGCCGCTCCCATTGCCATGGGTAGCGGCTCACGGGTGAAAGGGGCAGTGGGGGAGAGGGAGAAGGCGGCAATTCCCCGTCCCCAGTGCCGCTCTCTGCCATGACTCCGGCCCCTTGCTCGCTGAGGCCACGCTGAGGAGGAGGAGCATGAGTGGTGGACGGGCTTCAGGGGGTGGGGCCATTGCTCATCCTCATCCTCCGCGTGGCCTCAGCGAGCAAGGGGCCAGAGTCATGGCGGAGAGCGACGCCGGGGACGTGGGCCGCTCTCCGCCATGACTCAATCAGGCACGAACAAGCTTCTGCCGCTGGGAAGGGGGTGGGGCCCGAGTGACGTCAACCTTCTCTCCCCCCTCCCTTGATTAGAGGCTGGCTGGGAAAGTGGCCCCTTCTTCTTTTTCCTTGCCGCCACCCAGCCCTTCCTCCTCCTCTCCCAAGCAGCAGGAGTTCGGCAGGAGGGGGAGAAAGGGGGAGGGAGAGACATTTTTCGCGGCACATGAACAGTAGTGTGCCACGGCACAGTGATTGGGAAACACTGCCTTAGTCACAGGGGCGGTCTAAGGTAATTTTAAATGGTAGGCGAACATTATTTTGGTGCCCCCCCCCCCAAAAAACTTTATTTTGGCGCCCCCATGTAAAACAAATATACAATTATAATATCACAATACCATTAGTATTATATTGTATCAATGTATATACAATATATTATACCATACTCATACTATATTATATCATAATTATATTATACTACATTACAATATAATTATATTATAATATATTGACATTATAATACAATATAACATTCTATTATATTATTATTATATAATAATAAATAAAATTATTTGTTTAAATGAAATTATCCTCTACTAAATATTTTCATTACTCCTATAAAACTCAAATAACCCAAAATAAAGTAAAATAAATTATTATATATTACTATTTTGTACAATACCACTATACTGCAATATTGTTTATAATATTACATGTAATATAAAATATATAATTGTTCTATTGTTATATTGTATTTTTATTATATTGTATGACAATATTAAGCAGAACTGTATAATAAGCAACAAGAAATGCAATGTAAATGCATCAATGAGGTCGAATACAGGCAGCGCGGCCTGGGCAAACTTGGGCCCTCCCTCCCTCCCTCCCTCTAGGTGTTTTGGACTCCAACTCCCACAACTCCTCATAGCCTCAGGCCCCTCAGGTCTAGACAGAAATAGAGCCGAAGAAAGGAAGAAGGGAGAGAAGAGGTCACAGAGGAGGAGGAGGAGAGCCCTTCATTCATTCCTTCACTTACACTTCCTTCACTGATTCTTTTCTCCTTCCCCGCAAACGCGTGCGCGGCGGAGACCAAGGGAGAGGGGAAGCACTCCCTGCCTGCCCGATAGGGAGTGCTTTGCTTACAGGCTTCTGCGCAAGGGAGCTACTGGGCATGCGCGGAGGTTTTTCGCCGATGTGCAGTTGCTCCTGCGCTCAACTTCAGCTCTGGAGCAACTGCGCCTGCGCGAAAACCTCCGCGCATGCCCAGAAGCGGTGTCGGAGCGCACAAGGCCGGGGCCCAAAAGCAGGCAGCTGCGGCGCTGCCTGAGGAACATTGGCAGGGCCAGGATGGTGCCCCATGCGGCCAGGATGGCGCCCCCTTCCCAGATGGCGCCCTAGGCGGCCGCCTACTTGGCCTACCTTGTAGGACTGCCCCTGCTTAGTCACATGGGACTCCCAAAGGCAATCCAATCCAATCCAATCACCGCTTTGCCACAGGTGAAGACACAACTCAAGCCCCCCAACAGATGGTCATCCAGCTTCTGCTTAAAGGCCTCCAGAGAAGGAGACTCTACTGCAAGCATGGGCAAACTTCAGCCCTCCAGGTGTTTTGGACTTCAACTCCCACAATTCCTAACAGCCAGTAGGCTGTTAGGAATTGTGGGAGTTGAAGTCCAAAACACCTGGAGGGCTGAAGTTTGCCCATGCCTCCTCTACCATATTCCCAGCCAGTCAATTCCACCCTAAAATCATCTTATTTTCCTGCAGTTGTGAATGGGCTGCTCTTTGGTGAGCCACTGAAGAGCACCCTTTGGGTTCGGCCCTCACAACGCAACCTCACCCTAGCCTTGCCTGGCCCACATTCACTAGCCTGTTTGCAAAAAACATAATAGGCCTTTTTGAAATCGAGGTGAGCTCCATCTCCAACATCTCCTTCCTTTGCCAAGCTTGTTAACTCTATCAAAAAAAGATGAAAAGGTTTGTCTGGCACGACTTGTTTTTGAGCAACACGCTGGCTATTAGTAAGCATGGCATTCCTCCCTAAGTGCTTTCAGATTGCCTGGGTTTGCTCCGGATTCTTTCCTGGTCGAGATGCCAGGCTCATTAAGCAGCCACGCTTTCCTCTCCATTTGGAAGACGCGGGACAACACTGACCTTCTTCCTCCGCTCTGCTGGGACTTCTCCTCTTCTCCACGAATTCTCTGAAGTGAATCTCGCTAGTTCTTTCAAAGCTCTTGGAGGTACTTCACCTGGTCCTGGGGACTTGAATCCATTTAGATTGGCCAGATATTCCTGTTCTTCCCCTTTACCTCGTTTGTGCTGCATTTCCCCTTCAGCCTCCTCTGCTCCAGCCTCCCTAAACCGAGGCCTGTGCTACTTACCCTTTGGGAGAAAGAAGACTGGGACAAAGAGAGCGTGGAGGAGTTCAGCCCTGTCTCGGTCCCTTGTTAGCATTTCACCATCCCTTCTCTAGACCAGTGTTTCCCAACCAGTGTACCGTGAGCGATCATCAGGTGTGCCATAGGGAAATTGGAACCTCCAGGAAGTGGCGGGGGGGGGGGGGGAGTCTAGTGTGTTGAAGTATAAAAACCCTAAGAAACCTACCTCGATAAAGGCACAAAATTACAAACACCCCCCTCCCCACCCGTTGTCTACTTGGTCTCTCCCTCTCCATGAATTGGGAAGGTCCGCTTCCCTTTCCCCAAGTAGAGACCTCCTCTTGCCTCCTGGGGGTTCTGTGTGGGAAGTTTGGCCTAGTGCTATCATTGGTGGGGTTCAGAATGCTCTTTGATTGTAGGGGAACTATAAATCCCAGCAACTACAACTCCCAAATTTCAAGGTCTATTTCCCCTGAACTCCATCTGTGTACATATTTGAGCATATTGACTATTCATGCCAAGTTTGGTCCTGATCCAACATTGTTTGAATCCACAGTGCTCTCTGGATATAGGTGAACTACAACTCCAAAACTCAAGGTCAATGCCCACCAAACTCTTATAGTATTTCTCTTGGTTATGGGAGTTCTGTGTGGGAAGTTTGTGTCTTTCTGCCATTCCTGCCAGGATATCTATGTTGTGTTCATCTTAACAGGCCCAGGTTTCACACTGAGTGTATAAATACATTTAAAGACATATTAACTATATGTATTTCTGTGTTGTAGTGTCATTTTGTGTCATTTTGGTTGGTGGTGTGCCCCAGGATTTTGCAAATGTAAAAAGTGTGCCGCGGCTCAAAAAGGTTGGGAAACACTGCTCTAGACCAGTGATTTTCAACTTTTTTTGAGCCGCGGCACATTTTTTTACATTTGCAAAATCCTGGGGCACACCACCAACCAAAATGACACTCTAACACAGTAATACATATAATTAATATGTTTTTAAATGTATTTATACACTCAGTGTGAAACCTGAGCCTGTTTCGATGAACACAACATAGATATCTTGACAGGAATGGCAGAAAGACACACACGAAGGTCTTGCCTAACAGCTGTCAGTCTCTCTGTGTGTTCTTATGCATCAATAAGGAAGGAAGGAAGGGAAGAGAGAAGGAAGAATGGAACCAAAGAGTAAAGAAAGGGAGGAAAGAAACAGGTAAAGAAGGAAGGAAGAAAAAGGGAAAGAAGAAGGAAAAGAAAAAAGGGAAGAAAGAGGGAGGGAAGGAGAGAAAGAGGGAAGGAAGGTTGGCCACAGCAACGCATGGCGGGTACAGCTAATAAATATGAATGGTGGGAGCTTTAGGCCAAAACACCTGGAGGGAGGGCCCAAGTTGGCCCACGCCTACCTTAAGAGAGCAAAACCTGTTAGTTTTCGGCCCCTGCTTAAAGGTGCCTCAACCCTGTGTCCCGAACGCCCCTTGACCCGCCTTGGCTGAGTGCAAGGGTATCACGGGAGTAGTAGTTTGACACCATCCTGAGCCTCCCCAAACTACAAATCCCAGGATTCCCCAGCCTTGAGCCCTGGAAGACCAAGGGGTGCCTCACTGCATGAATGCTACGGTGTAGATCTGCCCCAGGCAGCCGGGGGACCCAGGGACGTCCCATCCCAGGATCTTCTCTCTCTCCGCACGGCTCTTTCCGCCTGACGCAGTCCCCACCTTTCGGCTTAAACCCTTCCGAGGCCGAGGAAGGAGCAGAGGAGAGGAGGAAGCCCAAGAAGGCAAGTGGTGAGTCCGACGGCACAAGGCTTCCCAAAAGGAGGCAGTGTTTGCGGGACTCAGGCAAGGGATCAAGCTCCGGGTAGGGCTTCTCGGTAGAACAGGAGGGCTCTCTCTCTCTCTCTCTCTCTCTCTCTCTCTCTCTCTCTCTCTCTCCTATCTCCAATTTCCCATGGCACACCTGATGATCGCTCAGGGCACAATAGTGTACCACGGCACACTGGTTGGGAAACACTGCTCTAGACCATTTCCTTGTTCTTCCTTTTGCTACGGACATCACCCCAAAGGCCTTTTCTATTGTTTTTAACCTCTTTCGCAAGCCCGAGCTCCTTCTGCACTGTGGCGTTCCTCCTTTTCCCCCTACACATGCTGGCTATTCCTTTGAATTCCTCTTTGGGGATTTCTCCCTTGCTACATTTATTGTCTGTATCCCTTTTAAACTTTCACATTATTTTTTGCCTTTTTCACATTATTCACAGGATCCTAGAGTTGGAAGAGACCTGGTGGGCCAGCTAGTCTAACCCCATTTGATATTGAGCAAGAATTTGGGGGTCTTGCGAGGAAGGCAGAGACCTGTCAGACTCACCAAAGAGGATCCGATATAGCCCCGGCGAGATAGGACGCAACCAATTGGATTTTCCCTGCATTTCCCCAAATAAAATCTCACCAAGTTGAAGAAATGCTACCGAGTTGTTTATTTCGTTCCAGCTGGAGCGGAAGTCAAGCTGCAATCATTCGCCCAAAGGCTGACATACTGTACAATGCAAAATATTACATTTTTATAGAAAAACAGAGCTGTCAAAGTTGAAACTTCCTGCCCCCCCCCCCTTTTGCCGGCTTCACGCTGATTGGTTGGAGTCATCACCTGGGAGGGAGGTGCGGCCGGCTTTGTCGCACCTCACCCAATCAGGAAGCCAGCACCGCTTTGGGCTCTCAACCAAGGAGAGCGGAGGAGGCAGTCCAGACGGGAAACAATGATCTGGGAGGAAATGATGAATGGATTAAACGACTTAATGTTTGTCCAAGTACTGGAGATTACTCTAAGACAGTGTTTCCCAACCTTTTTTTGAGCTGCTGCACACGCAACACAAAATGACACTCTAACACAGTAATACATATAGTTAATATTTTATTAACTATATTTTATTTTATTAACAATTATTTTATTTTAATTGTGTAAGTCGCCCAGAGCACTTTTCGTGGAGGGCGACTCATAAGAAATAAAGTTAGTTAGTTAGTTAGTTAGTAATATGTTTTTAAATGTATTTATACACTCAGTGTGAAACCTGGGCCTGTTTCAATGAACACAACATAGATATCCTGGCAGGAATGGCAGAAAGACACACACAAAGATCTTGCTCAACAGCTGTCAGTCTCTCTCTGTGTTTAGTTTTTATCGCAGTCACCCGTCCTCAGGGGAAATGTACCCGGTCCTCAGGGAAGCCGGCTGGAAAGAGAGCAGCCAGACGGAAGCACACTCGGAGAGTTCCACTGCTGAACAGCTCTCACAGTCAGGAAGTTCTTCCTAATGTTCACCCTCCTACACAGACATGCTTCCCTGTGATGTTTGCTCTCTCTCTCTCTGTATATATATATATATATATATATATATATATATATATATATATATACTGTATATATAAATGCAATGTTCATTTGTGGGATTGACATAACTCAAAAGCCACTGGATAAATTGCTGCCAAATTTGGCCACAAAACATACTAATACTAATCCAAGGAGGGACTATCAGTCAAAAAATTGATTTTGTCATTTGGGAGTCGTAGTTGCTGGGAGTTATAGTTCACCCACAATCAAAGAGCATTCTGAACTCCACCAATGATGGAACTAAACCAAACATGGCACACAGGACTCCCATAACCAACAGAAAACACTAGATGGGTTTAGTGGGCATTGACCTTGAGTTTGGGAGTTGTAGTTCACCTCCATCCAGAGAGCACTGTGGACTCAAACAATGATGGATCTGGACCAAACTTGGCATGAATATCCCATATGCCCAAATATGAACACAGATGGAGTTTGGGGAAAACAGACCTTGACATTTGGGAGTTTTAGTTGCTGGGATTTATAGTTCACCTACAATCAAAGAGCATTCTGAACCCCATCAATGACAGAATTGGGGCAAACTTCCCACACAGAACCCCCATGACCAACAGAAAATACTTAAGGCCATCCAGTCCAACTCCCTTCACCAGGGCAAGAAAATGTAATCAAAGTCCTCCTGACAAAGAGCCATCCAGCCATAGATATCTATATATATTACTATTAACTAATCCATAAATAATTTTTTTTACCTGAAACATTTCAAGGCTGGGAGAGGGTTGATAGGTTTCCACGGATAGGTTTCCGTATCCGTGGTTCAGAGGAACACAGTTTCGGCCTCCCCGGGACACTGTAAGAGCGTCCCGAGCGAGCCGGCAGTGATCTGCGGCTCGGGAAAGGAAAAGTTCATGCTTTGAGAGAGTTGGCGACAGTAAAGGACACAATGCATCACTATGGAGAGGGAAAAGTTGCAATTAAATGATATTTATTGGGGGATTCATCACAATGTTAGGGCCAGTGGAAGAGAGCAAAGTAAAGAAAGGCTGTTGATTGGAGCTGCTGTGGTAGCCACACTCCCAGCGATGCTGGCCCAACAGGGAATCCAGGAACTCTCTGCTGAAGGTCAGATTAACTAGAATGCAGGGGGCCCTTGGTTGTTCACCCTCAGTTTGAAGCCATTGTTCCTTGTGCAATAGTCTCCAGGGCAACAGAAAGGGAGCCTGCTCCCTCCTCCCCCCCCCCCCTTCCAGGACTTCCCCTCACATATTTTCATTCATCCATTCAATTTAATATTTGTTAATCGCCCTCCATCCCAGATGCTCCGGGCGATTTACATAAAGACACAGCATTAAAACAGACAAGTATTAAAATTGGAATTATATAAAAAAAGTTCTATTAAAAAGCCAGGTCTTAAGTGCCCCTGCGCAAAGGCCATTGTTGCGCATGGCTCTCAGATAAATTGCGCATGGCTCTCAGAGAGTTCCGTAGAACAGGAGCAGTAATAGAAAAGGCCCTGCGTCTCGTACTATCAAGACGTACTTCTCTTGGACTTGGTACATACAAAATATTTCGTTGAGTGGGGCAAGGGGACCGTTGATGGTGGAAAGAAGAGAGGCGGTCTCTGAGGTATTCTGGCCGCTGGCCATACAAGGCTTTAAAAGTCAGGACCAGCATCTTGTACAGGGCCCGATATTCCATTGGGAGCCAAAGGAGATGTCTCAGCATGGGAGTTATATGGCCTTTCATAGGTGATTTAGCAAGTAGCCTGGCTGCTGCATTCTGGATGATCTGATTTTTCTGGGTCGTTCTCCGGCAGCATAAAACAAGCTTGCTCCCCCCTCCCCAATAACTTCCCTTCACATATTTATACATGGCTGTCCTCATGCCTCTTCTCAGCCTTCTCTCCTTCAGGCTCAACATGCCCAGCTCTTGAAGCCGCTCCTCATAGGGCTTGTTCTCCAGGCCATTGATCCTTTGAGTCACCCTCCTCTGGACATATTCCAGCTTAGAGTCAACATCTCCCTTCAATTGCGGTGCCCAGAATGGGACACAGTGTGATTCCAGGTAAAGTGGTCTGGCCCAGTGTTTCCCAACCAGTGTGCTGTGGCACACTAGTGTGCCTTGAGAGATCATCAGGTGTGCCGTGGGAAATTACAGTGTAGAGAGAGCCTAGCAGGAAACTTCAGGCAGTGGAAATGAGGCTTTCCTGGCTGAAGTAGCAATGCCAGCCAGCCTGGCTGCAGTCAGGGAGAGCCCTCGGCGTCCGGAACTTTCCTCCCTCCCTCCTCTCTCTCTCCTTCCCTTCCTTCCATCCCTCCCTCTGCGTGCCAAGGGCTATCTGGCCGGGCTGCGGCTCCTCCTGCTTCCTGGCTCCTGGGCACTTCTGCCCTCCTCCCCTCCGCCAGAAAGGAGGAGGAGAGGGAGGAGGAGTCCGTGGGAGCTGCCCCCATCCGACCCCGCTCCCGGAGGCTCGAGGCAAGGCTTTCTGCCCTCTGGGGCAGGAACTGGGGAAGGGGAGGAACCCCTCATCTCCTGGTCTCTCCTGGCTGGGCTCCAGGTTCGCTGCAGAGCAGAGCAGAGCAGAGGCCGGGATGCTCAGCTCCACAGCCCAGCTTGGTTCCTTCCCGATCTGGCCCCAAGCAGGGAAGCCGAAGGGACGCGGGGGGGCGGGGGGGGGGAGAACTCCTGGTGGGGCTAAACCTTCAGGAAGGAGAGCTGGGGTGGCGATGGCTGCGAGCCTCCGCCGCAGTTTGTTCCGAGGCTCGGAGCCACCCCGTGTGCTCAATTCCTATTCGCCCTGCTCAGCCGAACCCGCGCTTGCTTTGGCCACTCAGCTCAGCCCTCCCCCACGGGACGGTGATGGGCCTCCTGCACCTGGCCCTCCCGGAGTGGGGGCAGGGCAGGAGGGGGGTTTACACTTCAATACACGACAAAGTAATCACTATTGCAACTTCTATACACACTGCTAAACCACAATGTTTAAAGGGGCAGTGTCAAAGGAATACCAAGACATAGCATATATTGGAAAAACCACTATATTGTATGGCAGTATATGCTCAATAGCAGAACAATATTACAAACAGTACAATGTAATGCAAATAATCAATCATGTGATTAATACACAGTATGAGCATGAATCACAAGCCCATATACATGGTTGGGCGAAGGAGTATTCCACTTGGCACTGAGTAACCCTTAGTGAAGTCCTGGGTGTAGTGACCCATGGACCTGCGACTGAGTCAATAGGGGAACCTTGGTAGGTGGCAGAGCTGGTGGCTGCTATGGTGGGCAGGCGCCAGCAGCTGGAGGTAAGCTGACGACGCCAAGATGGCCGTTTCGCGTAACCGCTTCCTCAGGGCGCTGATCACTTCTGACCGCTCCTCCCAGTATTGTAGTAGACCAATTTAGACTCAAAGTCGAAACGAGAGATTTCGCGTTTCCGCGTTTCAATACAGATCGCTCTTGTGAGTTATCTCCCGGGCTACAGGAGGGGGGTTTGTCAGAAGCAGCGGTGTCACGAGGGGGGAGGGTGATAGTAAAATGACAGTTAAGAGTTTCATTTTGTGTCATTTTGGTTGGTGGTGTGCCCCAGGATTTTTTAAATGTAAAAAATGTGCCACGGCTCAAAAAAGGTTGAAAAACACTGGTCTGGCCAAGGCAGAGTAGTATAGAGCAGTGTTTCCCAACCTTTTTTGAGCCGCGGCACACTTTTAACATTAAAAATCCAGGGGCACACCACCAACCAAAATGACACAAAATGACACTCTAACACAGTAAAGAACAGCTGGGGGTGGTGCCCTGCTGGGGTGCCAAAGCCGGGGAGGAGCCAGGCCATGCCATGCCCCGCCCCCTCCCCCTGGCTTCACCTCTCCCAGCAGCTGTTCCAACCTTGAGGGGGCAGTGCCAAGTCAGCGGTGCCAGAGCCAGCACAATGCTGGCTTGGCACTGTCCCCTCAAGGCTGGAGCAGCTGCTGGGAGTGCCAAGCCGAGGGAGGAGGCAGAGCCAGGGCGCGCCATGCCCCGCCCCCTCCCCCAGCTTCAGCTGTCCCACAGAGAAGGAGCATGAGCGGTGGACGGGCTTCAGTGGGCGGGGCTCCTCCACGCGGCTTCAGCGAGCAAGGGGCGAGAGTCATGGCGGATTGGAGGCTGGCTGGGGAAATGGCCGAAGGAGTCGATGCTCCGGTCCCTTCTTCTTTTTCTTCGCCGCCACCCGGCCCTTCCTCCTCCTCCCCCAAGCAGCAGGAGTTTGGCAGGAGGAGGGGGAAGGAAGGGGGGCAGAGAGCTTTTCTCGTGGCACAGCAGGAGGTCCGTCACGGCACACTAGTGTGCCATGGGACACTGGTTGAGAAAGACTGGTATAGAGGAGGAGCATGACTTCCCTGGATCTCGGCACTAGGCCCCTCTTGATGCAGGCCAACCTCCCATTGGCTTTTTGTTGCCACTGCATGACATCCCTGACTCCTGTTCCCCTTCCCCTCCACGAGAACTTTGAGATTGTTTCCATGCGTCCTGCTGTGGAGCCAGGCCTCATCGTCCCCCATTCTGTCTCTCTGCATTTCCTTTTTCCTGCCAAAGTGGAGTCTCTTGCCTTTGTCCCTGTTGAACTTCATTGTGTTCGTTTTGGCCCAACACCTCTCTCATCTGTTAAGATTGTTTTGAATTCTGCTCCTGTCTTCTGGAGTCTTGACTCTCCCTCCTAATTTGGTGCCATCTGCAAACCTGATGATCCTGCCTTCTAGGTAAAGGCAAAGGTTTTCCCTGACATTAGGTTGAGTTGTGTCCAACTCTGGGACTCTGGTGCTCGCCTCAATTTCTAAGCTGACAAGCCAGCATTGTCCACAGACACCTCCAAGGTCATGTGGCCACTGGCATAACTGCATGGAGCGCAGTTGAGAAAGAGGCGGTGATGGTGGCGCAGAAGTGGCAGTCACAGCGCATTTGCGTCACTCCTCCCCACTGAATACTGGGAAACCGAGGCCTGGGCTGCTCTGGAGAGCCAAATGCAATCATGAAAAGAGCCCCGCCATAGGTTCCTGACCCCTGGCTTAACTAATTACAGATCCAACTCACCATAGTTTTGCCTAAAATCTTCACATTCTTTTTGTCTTTGTCACATGATTCCTCTGCGGGCCTTCTTTTGCACTTCATTTCCAATTCCAAGTCCTTCCTCTTCCCTGCAAATCCTGTGGCATCATCTGCATATTCTGAATATTTAATATTACCTTCCCGTTTACGCCTCCATCAGGTCTAGTCCTGCTTTCTGAATCATATGTTCTGCATTAAATGACACAGATATGATGATAAAGGGCTGCTGCTGTCCTTGCCCACAGGAAGCCACCCTCTGCCTGTATTCTGCTGAGTCCGGGTTGCGCATTGGGGCAATCAAAGGTTATGGCACAGCGATTGCTACATAAGAATGACACATTAAAAACTACGTAAGAATGACACATTTGGCTCTGCTGGAACACACGCCCAAAGCCTCCCAAAAGATGTTCGCATCTGAAATGGGTTCACACTCCAAGATTCCACGTAAACATTAGGAAGGGATATTATTCAGCAATGAAATATGCTGCTGTCTGGGAGTCCAGTGGAGTCTCCTTCCTACAAACCTAGGCTGGATGGCCATCTGTTGGAAGGGATTGGACTGTGCCTTCCTGCCTGGAAGTGTTATCGAACAATATTAGGGGACCCTTCCCATAAGGGGACAGAGCCCAGACCGCCCCTAAAATGCGAGGATCACGGCCGAAAGTCTAGGTGATCTCTCTAAACTACAAATCCCACCAAAAGTCCCATTAGCAATCTTACCCAGACCGGAAGCATGCCAGAAACCGAGGGAAGAGTCTTTCCCAGCTGTGGAAAGGATGCAGCCGCAAACCTGAGATGTCCAAAGTGGCTAACATGTCTTTAATGTGTAGTACAGGCAATATATATAGAGAAGTACATTTACATTTGAATGGCGCGCCTTCCCTGCCTACGTGCGGCAACAGCCCATTGGCTGAGATGTCAAAGTCAGCTGAACAGGAAGCCGGCTGGCGCGCCTCGGCCAATCAGCGAATTGCGCCTAAATTCAAATCCAAATAGGCCAATCAAACCAGGGCTGCGTGAGGAGGGAAAAGGCACAAAGGAACGGCTAGGTGAAAGAGGACGTTACCTTTGTTAAAATAATGCCTTGGGGTGGGCGAGCGTCCGTTTTGGAGCTTCTAGCCCACCTGGTCTATTGTCAATTTGAATTCCTTAATGGCTTTCTTTGCCTAAGCCGAAACTTCCTTTGTCTGGTAGCCTTGGCTGAGCGGGAAATATGGTTTCTTAGTAAAATATGGTCCTGAAAAATGTCTATTTGGGCTGGCTGTGAGGTTCCGAATCTCACAATGAAACAGCCATATTTTGAGGATATAATAATTTGTCCAGGCATATTCTCTATCAGTGGCCAAGCTCCGATGGTGACAGAAACATATGCGGGGAGACCTGAGCTACGGTTGCAGGGCGGTCCCTGCGAAGGAACTCAGCATCCCCCGAAAATATTATTTGTGCAAGGGAAAAATGGATGGGGAAAAGATATTGCATTACGTTAATCTTTGGAACTCTCTGTTTGAGGGCATTTTCTTAAATGTTACAGTGACACAGGAGGGAGAACACATAAGGATACAATTTAGACAAGACAAATGGACATATGTGCATACATGTACTGGGCAGATCCCCCAGCAATCATCCCAAGAAGACAATCCCCAGGCAGCCCCTCTCCCAGAGAAATGATCTTTTAAAACAACCAGCAAGATGCTGCTTTCCTTTTGGGAGTTATAGTTCCCTTAGTGGTAATCACTGTCCTTGGAAACTATAAATCCATAATGCAGGGGAGAGGGTTTGTGTGCATCAATCCTGGGTAAGCCCGCTTGTACGGGGCAACTCAGGGCTGAGAAACGGCAGTAATGAGTCCATGAGTCAGTGTCCTTGGTGAACTGCCTCTCCCAAGGCAGAGAGGGTCAGGCAGCCCTTCCAAGCCCCCTTCCCTGAGTCCATTATGAAGAAAACAAGGCTTCTCTGCTAGGATCAGCCAGGGAGAAGCTTCAGGAACAGGGAAAATCAATCAGAAAGGGGCAAATGGGGTCTTTGTACTTGAGGAAACTAGATCTTCTTTGGCAGCAGTCCTTGTCCTCACCCACCACTCTGCTGGAGCTTCCTTGGGCCAAATCGCCCATAAGCTGCCGCTTTTGAAGGGGAAGCGGGGAGATCCGAGCTTCTTGGCTTTCCTCAGGCCGGAAAAGGGATAGGGAGAGAAGAAGGAGGGAGAGGAAACGATGGGAGAAGCGGCAGAGTGTTTTGGGCCAGTCTGTCTCAACCAGTGTGCCGTGGCACACTAGTGTGCCGTGACAGACCTCCTGCTGTGCCCCGAGAAAAGCTCTCTGCCCCCCTTCCCCCCCCCCGCTGAACACCTGCTGCTTGGGGGAGGAGGAAGGGCCAGGCAGTGGCGAAGAAAAAGAAGAAGGGACCGGGGCGCCACCTCCTTCGGCCGTTTCCCCAGCCAGCCTCCAATCCGCCATGACTCCCACCATGACTCTCGCCCTCACTCGCTGAAGCCGCGTCGAGGAGCCCCGCCCATTGAAGCCAATCCACCGCTCATGCTCCTCCTCTTTAGGAGAGCTGAAGCTGGGGGAGGGGGTGGGGCATGGCGCAGCCTGGCTCTGCCCCCTCCCCCAGCTTCGGCACCCCTCAGCCTTGAGGGGACAGTGCGAAGCCAGCATTGTGCTGGCTCTGGCACCGCTTGCTTGGCACTGCCCCCTCAAGGCTGGAGCAGCTGCTGGGAGAGGTGAAGCCGGGGGTAGGGGCGGGGCATGGCGCAGCCTGGCTCTGCCCCACCCCGGCTTCGGCACTCCCAGCAGCTGCTCCCAGCAGGCCACCAATCCCCAGCCGTTCTTTACTGTGTTAGAGTGTCATTTTGTGTCATTTTGGTTGGTGGTGTGCCCCCAGATTTTTTAAATGTTAAAAGTGTGCCGCGGCTGAAAAAAGGTTGGGAAACACTGGTGTGTGTGGTTATCCTCTTCCTCCTTGAGCCAGCTCCTTGAATTACTTCCCTTAGAGTGGAGTTCCTACAAGGCAGCTTAGCTTCTTCGTCCAGGCCCTTAGCACCCTTGCTCCTCAAATCCAAATCTCTACCCACTGAATGCACTCTTAACGAACGCCTGGGACTGAGTGAAAGAGGTGGTGAAGCAGCCCTAAGGGTATTTATTTATTTATTTATTATTTCGATTTAATATCTGTTTGGCCTGCAGAAGAGAAGGCTGAGAGGAGACATGATGAGGGCCATGTATAAATATGTGAGGGGAATATGTTGCCGAACAATGGATTATAGAGGACCCTTCCCTTAGGGGGACAGAGCCCAGGCCACCCCTAAACCACGGGGATCAAGGCCCAAATCTGGGTGATTTCCCCAAACTACAAATCCCACCAAGACCCAATTCAGTTATCACCCAAACCGGAAGCACGCACGGACCGAGAGAAGAATTCTTTCTCAGCTGATGAAAGGATGAATGCCAACCACACAGGTCTCCAAAGGCAAAACATAGTCTTTAATGGGAATACAGGCAAATATATAGAAAAGCAGTCATTTACATTTGAATCGGGCGCCCTCCCCTCCCACGTGTAGCTCCAGCTGATTGGCCAAGCTGTTAAAGTCAGCTGGGCCAGGAGGCGGCCGGCGCGCTTTAACCAATGGGAAAAGACGCGCCAAGATTCGAATGGGCCAATCCTGGCCGGCTATGCAAGGCGGGAAAGAACACAAAGGAAAAACGGCTGGGTGAAGGAAGTAACCTGTGGCTAAAATGCCTTGCGGCCCACATCGGAATGTGGGGCTCGAGCCTTCCTGTCTATTGTTTGATTTAAATACCTTAATGGCAGTCTTTTGTCCTGGCCGAAACTCCTTTGTCTGGGAGTTTTGGCTAAGCGGGAGGCATGGTTTCTCAGTTAAAATGGCAAAATCATAAGTTATTGCAGCCGGTAAGCGGGGGTCCGAAGCCCACTTTGGTCCAACTATGGTGTGGCTGGGTGACTTGGGGTTGCCAGAGCCCATGGGTCCCTTGGAGGCCAAGCTCCGAGGCCAAGGGGACACGAGCAGGTAAATCCAGGCTCATAGTGGCATAAACTATGTTCCACAGAACACCTGACCTTCACCCAATTATTGGTGCAAAGCATTGTATGGCCAGAAAATGTATCATTTTGTTTGCCAGGGAACTCTCGCAAAGGGAGTCCTGGCTGAGCTTGGAAGCATGGTTGCTCAGTTTAAAATGGTCCTGAAAGATAGCTATTGGGGCTGGCTGTGGAGTTCCAAATTCCACAGTGAAACAACCATGTTTTGGGTTATGATTGTATGACCATACATATTCCCTATCATTGGCCAAGCTCCGAAAATGACAGAGACATATGTGGGGAGTCCTGGGCATAAAGAGTGTGGGCCTCACCCCACGAAGAAACCCAACGTCCCTCCCAAAGTTATTATTTGTGCAAGGCAAAATGGATGGGAAAAATGGGTTATTGTGCTCTGTTAAACTCTGGAACTCTCTGCTGAGGGCATTATCTTAACGTTACAGGGACACAAAAGGGAACACATAGGGGTACAATGTAGACAAGACAACCCAGATGTCCCCCAGCAATCATCCCAATTACATTCCCATGCAGTTCTTGCTCCCAGAGGAATGATCTTTAAAACAGGCAGCACAATGCTGCTTTCCTCCTGGGAGTTGTAGTCCTCCTTGATGTAACCACTGTCCTTGGGAACTGCAGAGCCTTTGGGGCTTGGGGTGCAAAGGAGTAGCAAAGTCATTGAGGGTCCATGGTGTAAAGGGGGAGAAACAGGAAATGTCCAACTGGAGAAACGTCCTTGAGGAAACTATAAAGTTCGTGATCAGGGGGGAGAGTCTGAGGGTAGTGATCCTGGGTGTGCCCGCTTGTATGGGGCTGAGCTCAAAGCAGTGAGAACAGCAGCAAGAAGAGTCCATGATCAGTGCCCTTGAGCGAACTGCATATCACAGTCCGCACAGACCCGAGTTATGAGTTCGAGGCCTCCCTACTTGCACGGGGTCCCTCCGCAGAGACCTTCTGGAGGCGACCTGCCGAGGCAGAGACCCGTTCCCTCCCCCCAGAGTCCATAGATGTGCGTTTGGGCCTCCTGACAGTTTCCAGCCAGGGAAATGATCATGAGTCTGTCCAAGAAGGAAAAGGTTGAAAATGGAGAAAAATGAGTCTCTGTCCTTGCAAACTAAGTCTCCCAGGATGGCAGAACGTTGGTGGATCGATCCCTCCTGGCCGGACCCCTCTTGGGCCCAAAACACCAAAGGGCTGCCGCTTTTGGACTCATGTTACTGTAGTGAATGGGACTTTTGAATGGGAAAAAAGGTGGGGGCCTTGTCCTCGGATGAACTTTGGAGCCAGCTTGCAAGTCAGCTGCTTGCAGAGGTCTCTTGGCTTCCCCCAGGCCGGGGGGAAAAGGGGGAGAAGAATGAGTGGAGACAAGAGAGGAGGAAGGGGCAGAGTGCTTATGGAACAAGAATGGGACAATTTGGGGAAACTTTCAACTTGTGGATATTGAATACATTGGTTCCTATGGAGATCTCACTTATCTGGCTGTGGCTTAGGGGCATGGAGGAGAGTTTTGGCTTTTGACTAGATGTGATCTGCTTGTGGGGTTGAGCATGTTCTTAAAGATATGTGGGGCTGGGTGGGAACTGGGGAGGAATGTTCTTGCAATGTTATATGTTCTTGCAATGTTATATGAAGTCTTTGGTGCTCTGGGGACTGAATGGGAGGGGAAAATGTATTTGGCTTTTGTCTTGCTGTGGACTGCTTATGGAGTTCAATGTGTTGTTGTAGTGTGTAAGGTTTTGGTGGGTGCTGGGAGAAATGTCCTGGCTTATGGTTATGCTGGTTGATGTTTGCTAAAATGTCTTTCATGTACTATTTACTGTGTAAATGTTGTGCAGATGGGGTGAAGGGAGGCAATGGAGGCTAGGCTTATGGGGAGGGGCGAAATTGGTGTTGAGATGTATGGAACTAAGTGGGGCAGAAGGAAAAAAAGGTCTGGTACTGGTGCAACTTAGGCCATGGGCCAAGAGGAATATTGGGGACTCTCTGCAGTTAGATCTCCTGGATTTGGGGCTTCCTGATTCGACCATAAATATGTCATAGGGAGGAGGGGGCAAGCTTGTTTTCTGCTGCCCTTGGAGACTAGGACACAATGGAGCAATGGCTTCAAACTACAGGAAAGAAAAGAGATTCCACCTGAACATGAGGAAGAACTTCCTAACCGTGAGAGCTGTTCAGCAGTGGAACTCTCTGCCCTGGAGTGTAGTGGAGTCTCTTTCTTTCGAGGCTTTTAAGAAGAGGCTGGGTGGCCATCTGTTGGGAGTGCTTTGAAAGCAATTGTCCTGCATCTTGGCAGAAAGGGGTTGGACTGGATGGCCCATGAGGTCTCTTCCAACTCTAGGATGCTATGAAAGGTGGCTTCCTCCAGAAAAGCAGGGGAAAGAGTGGGGTGTTGAGGGAGACTATAATGCCTGCCCCCCCCCCCCCCCGTTCAACACACACATTCAGGGCAGGGGCCTTTGGGTGTGGGGTTGCCCAACCTGCCCTGCCTTCCCCTGAGAAAAGCAGCCCCTAAAGAACTCCCAAAATGGTCATAAGGAAGCAGAATGCCTCCCTTTCCCCCTAAGGCAGGGTTGTGCCATGCTGGCTGATGTCAGGATTGCCCAAAATGTTCTCATGCTGCCCTCTGCAGGGCATCATCCTAATGTCCCACAGAGGGCTCTCACACAAGCACAGCCCACAACTCGCCAACCCCACATTATCACTGGCCCTGGCAGAAGGGGGCTGTTGCTGAAGGCAAGTGCCCTTTGTCCAGTGAGGTCACTCGGGTCTGTTGCGGCCATCTCGCCCACCCACTCTGCCCATCCAAGCAGGCAGCTGAGGAAGAGCTTTGCAAATACTGGGATATTTCCATTCCTATACTTCTGAGACCCCTAGAAAATTGAGGTGAAGGATCTTGTGAAGGAGTTCAAGAGAGACAAGAAAAGAGGAGTCCACACAACTGGCGGTAAGTAAGAAAAGCTGTATTGAAAGAAGGCCATCCAGACGAAGGGCTCTTATGCACCCCCAAAGCTGCCCATTCCTTCATAGTGCGGCCTCCCCATTGATATTGAGCAAGAATTTTGGGGTCTTGACATGAAGGGAGAGACTGGTCAGACCCACCAAAGAGGGTCCCATATAGCCCTGGCAAGATAGGACGCAACCAATTGGATTTTCCCTGCATTTCCCCAAATAAAATCTCACCAAGTTGAAGAAATGCCACCGAGTTGTTTATTTCGTTCCAGCTGGAGCAGAAGTCAAGCTGCAATCATTCGCCCAAATGCTGACATACCGTACAATGCAAAACATTACATTTTTATGGAAAAGCAGAGCTGTCAAAGTTCAAATTCCCCGCCCCCGCCCCTTTGTTGGTTTCACGCTGATTGGTTGGAGTCATCAGCTGGGAGGGAGGCACGGCCGGCTTTGCCACACCTCAGCCAATCAAGAAGCCAGCACCACTTCGGGCTCTCGGCCAATGAGAGCGAAGGAGGCGGTCCAAGCGGGAAACAATGAACCGAGAGGAAATGATGAGTGGATTAAATCAGTCTTTCTCAACCAGTGTGCTGTGGCACACTAGTGTGCCGTGACGGACCTCCTGCTGTGCCGCGAGAAAAGCTCTCTGCCCCCCTTCCTCCCCCCCTGCTGAACTCCTGCTGCTTGGGGGAGGAGGAAGGGCCAGGCAGTGGCGAAGAAAAAGAAGGGACCGGGGCGCCGCCTCCTTCGGCCGTTTCCCCAGCCAGCCTTCAATCCGCCATGACTTCCACCATGACTCTCGCCCTCGCTCGCTGAAGCCGCGTGGAGGAGCCCCGCCCACTGAAGCCCATCCACCGCTCATGCTCCTCCTCTTTAGGAGAGCTGAAGCTGGGGGAGGGGGCGGGGCATGGCGGGGCCTGTAGGAGAGCTGAAGCCGGGGGGAGGCGGTGGGGCATGGTGCAGCCTGGCTCTGCCCCCTCCCCCGGCTTCGGCGCCCCTCAGCCTTGAGGGGACAGTGTGAAGCCAGCATTGTGCTGGCTCTGGCACCGCTTGCTTGGCACTGCCCCCTCAAGGCTGGAGCAGCTGCTGGGAGAGGTGAAGCCAGGGGTAGGGGCGGGGCATGGCGCAGCCTGGCTCCGCCCCCTCCCCGGCTTCGGCACTCCCAGCAGCTGCTCCCAGCAGGCCACCAATCCCCAGCCGTTCTTTGCTGTGTTAGAGTGTCATTTTGTGTCATTTTGGTTGGTGGTGTGCCCCCAGATTTTTTAAATGTTAAAAGTGTGCCGCGGCTCAAAAAAGGTTGGGAAACACTGGATTAAATGACTTAATTAAATGACTCCAAGTGCCGGTGATTACTCCAAGAGTCCTCAAGCTAGCTTCTGGTATTGTCCCAAGTGAAAGAAATAAACATTTTGGTCTGGTGCGGATGCCAGAGCCTGGTAGTCCTTTTAATCATGGATATGGATCTATTGATAATAATAATAATAGTAATAATAGTAATAATATAATACACTTTATTTATATTCCGCTCTTCTCACCCCGAAGGGGACTAAGAGCGGATTACATCACACATACGGCAGACAGTCCCTGCCGGTTCCACATACAATTACATACAACATACAACATACGACATATGACAAGTACAATTTTAGAAGGATTTTCTTCTGGCTGCATCACAGGTTGCGTCACAGAGTGTGATTGCGTCACAGGGTGTGATTGCGTCACAGGGTGTGATTGCGTCACAGGGTGTGATTGCATCATTACGTCACAAGGGGGTGCTGTTGCTTCATCCTCATGACGGACAGCCTCTGTTTTCCACATTCCACCTTCAGGCAGCCGATCTTTTTATTTAGGCATTGTAAGTCCTTGAAAAAATCCTTCCCCGCTTGGCGGTTCCCAGTTTTATCTAATCACAGCTGAGCTGTTTTCGAACTGTTGGGTAAACAGTGGACAGGGCTCACAGCTGGGTGTCCAAACCAGCCCAGGATTCGAACATGCAACCTTCAGATTGCCAGCACAGCTGTTGTTACCACTGTGCTATCTCTCCGGCCCTATCTTGTATCTTGGTATCTTGTCTTTGGTTTAGGCCAAGAGGATGAAAACAACTAGTGAGTCAGATGGGAAATCCAAAACCTCCCGAAGGCAGGATGTCCCATTTGTGAGGAATGACAAAATCACCATCAGGCACGTTCTCCAGATGGGCCAGCTCCGATGTCTGAAGGTGCGTGCCCAAGGGACATATCCCTCAAATGGGCCAACTCTGAGTTTTGAAGGAACATCCATTGTTATTGTCCATGCAAGTGTTCTTGTTAAGTCCTTTCTTTGTTTAGGGATTTACTAACCCAGGAATGCCTGAGCCTTGGTATACTGGGGCCACGAAAAGGTGACATTTCATATTTTTATATATGGGCACAGGGAATGGGAAAACATACAGGGAATACATTCATATAGAAGGGAAATAGAAACCATATCACCACATATCAGCCTATCCCACCCACCAGAGTCCATTGTAATTCATAAATCATGAGAAAAGTCCATGGGGTTTGAAAGGAAAAACTTCCCAAAAAGTTCCTGAAAGTCCTTCAAAAGAAGGCAAAAGTCCATGAGAGTTTGAGAAAGTCCATAAGTGTTAAAGGGAAATGAGTTGGTGAGTCCATGTGATCCACACTGGGGAGTGCTGCAGATATGCGGGAGTCTGGGGTCTGTCTATTCCGAGAAGAAAACTACAAATCCCATCTCGCCATGGGGCCAGAGTGGCCTCTTTACTTCCCGGGGGTCCCAAGGGGTGACCACAAAAGATCCCCAGGTCACAGGCTTTTGGGTATCCACAAGACGGCGGCAGGATCAGTCGTTGCAGTGTGGAGCCATGGATGACAATCAGCTGGTTTTCATTTAAAGTTCATTTCTTTATGAAAAAAGGTTATTCCCGGGGCATAGGGGCCCAAAGAGCAAAAGCGAGATAGCAGTTAATCTTATAATTAGTCTAGGAAAAATATGACACCAAAATGGAGGCGATCCATTGACCCACGGATACAGGGGCCCGGTGGGTTTCCGTAGCCTCGGTTCAGAGGAATGCAGTTTTGGCCTCCCCGGGACACTGTAAGAGCATCTCGGGCGAGTTGGCAGTGATCTGCGGCTCGGGAAAGGAAAAGTTCAAGCTTGGAGAGTTGGAGACAGTAAACGACACAATGTATCACTATAGAGAGGTAAAAGTTACAATTAAATGATACTTTATTGGGGGATTTGTTACAATGTTAGGGTCAGGGGAAGAAAGCAAAGTAAAGAAAGACTGCTTGTTGAAGCTGCTGCTGTAGACACACTCCCAGCGATGTTGGCCCAAATGGGGCATCCAGGAACTGCGGAACTCCCTGCTGCAGGTCGGATTAACTTGAATGCAGGGGGCCCTTGGTTGTTCCTCCTCATTAGCTCAGTCGACCACCGTGATGACCTGGAAGGCCTTGATGTCCTTGAATTTGTCGCAGGAGAAGTTGGCCAGCAGCTGCTTGGAGCCCTTCTGCTTGGGGGTGACCTCGAAGGAGATGCGGGTACTTTCCTTGCCCTTCACAATCGGCACCCTGAAGGGGAGGCAAAGTTGGGGAGGGGGGAGTTAGCAGAGGAAGGCCCTTCTTTGCAAAAGATTCAGTGCATTGGGGGGATGCTTAGGGCGAGGTCGGGCCTGGTCTCCAGGTTCTCCTCTGAAACAGACGAGGTGCTTCGCTGAGGGGTAGAGGCTGCTGAAAGAGGGGTCCCCATAGAAAATAGGGCCCAGCTGCAGAGGTTTTGCCACAATGTGTCCCCTTTGCGTGGGCAACAGGTCTAGTGGTCAGTGGTCCCTTTGTGTGCCTCCCAAGATGGGACTATCGGACTCAGCCTGGCTCTGCCTCAGCCATGGGCTTTGATGCTGTCAGATTGCTTTTAGCACTACATGGTTTTAGCTCTACAGTCTTGGGTCTTGAAACTGGTGGCAAACCTTTTGTGGCCTGCATCAAGAGGAGCCTAGTGCCTAGATCAGGGGTGCTCAGAATGGTGATCGGGATCACCAGGGTGATCTTCGGGCCTCATCCTGGTGATCTTGAGGCCCCTGACCAGGTTTTTTGCAGTTGGTCCTCTTCACACGCCCCTGCACGCTGCAAAGAAGTCCTCCGTCGTTGCTCCTCCCCGCTCCCCGCTCGCGCGCCGCCTCCAAAAGCTCCAGAGTCCAAGAGGCAGAATGGGTCCCCTCTTTTGGATTCCTCCTCCTCCCTCCGTCCTCCTCCAGCCACTCAGAGTCGTAGGAGACCAAAGGGGGCGGGCCTGGATGATGCGATGCATGGCTGGCCCCGCGCGCATGCGCAGAAACGCCCATTCTGTCTCTCGGACTTCTCGTGAGCTCTTGGAGACGGCACGCATGCTGGCGGCGTGGAAATAGGAGCAATGATGGAGGAGGAGAAGAAGGACGCTTTGGGGTCATTTTTCTTATCGCATCTCAAAGGTCGGTCTTTTTACTTTGGGGTGGGTGCTTGATTGTTCTGTGGTATGTCTCTTTGTTTATTTTTAATGTTTAAAAATGGCCTTTAGCTCCAAAGCCTCTGCTTGCTTTGTTCCTTGAGAAATATATGTTGGGGAATATGGAAAAGTGGGAGAAATGGGGTGGTTGGATGTATTCCTGCATGTCCCTTTGTTTACTTTGCTGAGTATTAAATGGCCTTGCAGTTCAAAAGCCTCTCTTCTTACTTTCTGGCTGATAATATGTGCGGTAATATGGCAGTGTGGGAGAAATGGGGTGGTTGGATGTATTTTTATGCTCTGTTTTATATTGTTATTAAATTGAAATGTTGATGTTTTATAACTTCATTTTATGTAAACATCCCCGAGCCTGCTGGAAGGAGTGGGACATAAAAATGAATAATAAATATAAATAAATAAATAAGAAAATAGTTATGCGTTTTACATTTCTGGGTAGGTGATCTTTGGGACTTGGTTCTTTAATCAGTAGCTCCCATGCTGAAAAAGTGTGAGCACTCCTGGCCTAGATCCAAGGAAGTCATGCTCCCCATGCTCTGTTCTGCCTTGGTTAGACCTGGATTACCTGGAATCCCACTGTGTCCAATTCTGGGCACCACGATTGAAGGGAGATGTGGACATGCTGGAAAGTGTCCAACTAAAATGATCAAGGGTCTGGAGAACAAGCCTTAAGAGGAGCGGCTTAAAGAGCTGGGCGTGTTTAGCTTTCAGAGGAGAAAACTGAAAGGAGACATGATAGCCATGCATAAATATGTGAGGGGAAGTCATAGGGAGGAAGGAGCAAGCTTCCTTTCTGCTGCCCTGGAGAATAGGACGAAATGGAGCCATGGCTTCTAACTACAGGAAAGGAGATCACACCTGAACATGTGGGAGAACTTTCTGACTGTGAGAGCTGTTCAGCTCTCTGCCCTGGAGGGAGTGGAACTCTCTGCCCTGGAGGGAGTGTGGTGGAGGCTCCTTCTTTGGAGGCTGGATGGCCATCTGTTGGGGGTGCTTTGAACGCAATTGTCCTGCTTCTTGGCAGAATGGGGTTGGACTGGATGGCCCACGAGTTATCTTCCAGCTCTAGGATTCTATGCTTGACCACCTCTCTTTCCAAAAGTATTTCAGAAGGAAGAGCTTGCCCACTGCTTCAAGAGGGTTGTGCCCCCTCCCATGGAATGCCCTCCTCCCCTTTTTGGCCACTTACTCCTTCCGGATCTCTCTCTCCAGAAGGTCGCTGCCCTCGGCCAGGAGCACGCAAGAGGAGACTGCTTCTGCCAGTGGGTTGGTGAAGAGCACTTCAACCTTCACCGTCTGGCCCACCTTCACCTGGCCCGGCACCTGCACAGCAGCAACAAAGCCTCAGGTTAAGCATGGCCACCCTTTGGCTGCCCCCCCCCCACACACAGTGGTCCCCAAAGAGACACAGTGCGGCCATGGTCCTTACAGACCCCCCTGGGTTGGCCAAATTGTCATCTCTCCCTCCTCACGCCAATGCAGGAGGACAATTGGAGAACCGGTTTCTGGATGGTGAGGTCTACAAGGGATCCCCCCCCCCCAAAATAGCTTGCCTTCAAGGTGATGGTGGGGTTGTCCAGGGTGATGTCCCGCTCCACCACAGCATCGTTCCCACCTGTGACGTGGCACACGGCCGTTGCCCGGATCATGTTGTCTGTCGTCAGGTGCTGCTGGTATTCCGCGTAAGAGATCTTGATGGGATAGGCTTTCTCTGCAAGGACAGACCAAATCACACCAGGTGCCCAAAGCATCTCCTCCGGCTGGCAGTGGGCAACTGCTCCCATCATGCGCTGCCATGGGGTTCCACCACATCATCCCAAAATGCTCCCCTTCACAACCTGACTCCATTGGCCCATTGGTCTGCCCCCCTCCCAGAACTGAGGGTTACCTTCTTTGGGGCCCAGCGTGAGGGCGAGGGAGTCCTTCCAGACTTCGTGAATGACCTTCCCGGTGTAGACGATGCTCCAGGCAGTCATGTTGGCCGTCAGGTTCCTGGCTGCAGAGGCCAGGTTGCTCAGCAGCAGGACCAGCTCCACGTCCTGGCCGACCTCCGGAGGCTTCTGCACCTTGAACTTCCCCGACACGTCTGGCTTGGGAGCGTCCGGCACTCGGGCGGAGGTGGCTTCCAGGCTGTTCAGGTTCAGCTTGCCCCGAGCCTTGTTGTAGATCTCCCGCTCCTTGGCAGAGCCTGGAAGGAGATAGCCAGCGGTCAAAGGCACAATTCAATCAAACATGTTAAGATATCCTGTAGTAAAGTTCTTAGTAAAATCCAGGACGTCTCCTGTGAGTTATTTGAGGGCATCTCAGTGGGTCCTGACACTGGTCAGTGGCAATGATGTGCCTCCCAGTCCCCACTCCTTTCTCAGCTCCAATTCCCAGGGAGGGCAAGGCTCTCTTCCCACCTTCTGGTCCAGACTGTGGCCATGGTGATGCCTTAGAAGAGTTGGAACATGGGGAGTTGGGACCGAGCCTGGGTGCTTCATTCTCCAAAACCGGGAGGTCTTTCCTGGTGCTGGTCTGGTTGCAATGTTTCCACCTGCCCAAAGGGGGCTCCTTCTCCCCTCCATAAACACCTTTCCTTCTCCCACAAACCTCTCTGTCCACCGCTCCTCTCACCTTCTGGGTGCTTGTACTCGTTGGTGACATCTTTGCGGGCTAAGCTGCCCACGGCCTTGGTGCTGGTGTACTGGCCAATGGACTTGGTCTCTGAGTAGACCTTCTTCTTGGTCCCGGTGGCTGTGTCCAAGGTCCAGGTGACACGGTCTGCATTGACCTCAGCAAAGACGAAGGGGCAGTCGTGGTCCAGGTCCACGTCTCCCTCCTTGATGGCCACCAAGGAAGCCGGGCCACACTGGAAGATGCCTGCAAGGAGTGGGAGCCCCAAAAATTGGGGGCAGGAAGGGAAGGGGCAGGAGGAGGCAAAGGGGTCCGCAGGGTCAGACTCAAGTGCCAAAGAGAAGTGGAGGAAGGTGCCTCTGTCCACCTCGTGTATACCACAGGGGCTTTATCTTCTCAGCTGCCAATCCTCCATATTATTTAAAGCCCTCCACCCCGCTACACTCTGCTTCTGGGGAGCCACTCTGGGCCCCAGAGAGAGAGGGGGGAGGGAGGGAGGCAGCCAGGACTGCAGAATTATTTATTTATTTACCTACTTTATTTATATTCCGCTCTTCTTACCCCGAAGGGGATTCAGAGCGGATTACAGTACACATACTTGCAGATAATCCCTGCAGTTGAACATATGACATATAGACATATGACATTTATCACAGTACACTACATACATTTTGACATATCACATATTACATACATATATTTTGACATATTACATACACATATACACATACAGAGACAAACTTTCTGGCCACCAGGGGGAGCTGGTGCACTCCTCTCAGCATTTTCCAGCGTCCCTTTGTTGTTCTTCCGCATTCCTGGGTTTTTTTTAATGGCCCCATAAATTTTGCCTCCCCACTTAATGTGGTACCTTTATCTCCTACTTGACAGATGCATCTGTCTTTCGGGCTGCAAAGGTCGACAGCAGGCTACACTCAAGGTCAAGCACCCACCTTGACCCGGGCAGACTTCGAACTCATGACCTACAGGTCAGAGAGATCTTATGCAGCTGACACTTAGCCAGCTGCACCACATTCCCGAGCCTCTCTGCATCACATAAAACGCAGCAGAATGAGCAGTGCTCCAACAAACGGGATGCACTTACTCTGGTACGAACGTCTCCCACATTATCCCCTGCCTTGAGCACTCTTTGCAATCTCTTCACCCGCTACCTTCCCAAATAGGCTACTTGGCTGCCTACCCTCAAAGCCGGATCATTTGTGGGTACTTTAACAGTGCCTCCTGCAGAAAAGACTTTTGGGGAACCCCAACCAGCAACATTTGAAGGGTTGGTGACAGCTTTCCAGGCTGCCTGGCCCTGTTCCAGCAGCATTCTCTCTTGGCGTTTTGCCTGCATCTGTGTTTAATGGCATCTTCAGAGGTTCTGTTGGCAGTGAGGCAAGTGGAGTGTGTGTGTGTGTGTGTGTGTATCTTGGGGAGATAGGGTGGGTTATTATTAATTATTAGTAGTAGTAGTATTAATATTAGTATTATATTTATTTATTTAAAACTTTTGTATCCCGATCTTCTCGACCTCTGAAGAGGGACTCAGACCGGCTGACAGCAAGAATTCAATGCTAACATTAAAATCTAAAACAGTCATTCCCAAAGTGGGCGCTACCGCTCCCTGGTGGGCACTGCAGCGATTGGGGGGGGGGGAGTAATGGCCACAGCTGTATTTGTGGGGTGATGAATAACTGTAAGGGGGTGTGTGAAAGCATGGCCGAAATCACTAGGTTGCTGTAAGTTTTCCAGGATCGAAGAGAGGAGTTTGCCATTTGGTGTGTGTGTATTTGCGTGGCTGGCTCTACACTGGCTCTCTAATGCAGATCCAAACTGTATTGTGTGGCACTCTAGATCCACCCGGCTTGTATTGTGAGTCCTTTGTGTTGGGAGGATCATAAAGTCAGGAAAAGGAGAGAGAGAGAGAGAGAGAGAGAGAGAGATCCGTGTGAATTGGGGCAGAGGCTCCCTGCTTGGCCAAAAGGACGACAGAAAGGGGAATGGAAGCTGTATTCCTTTGGAAGCTGGTTGCCTCTTTCCCTGGTGGAACAACCTCCCTTTTCCAAGGAAGCAGCCAACCTTGGAGAGAGAAAAAGATTTGAGATGACTGCTGACGAAAACAGAGCCGAGGATGACTAGAAAGGTAGCAGCGTGCCAGGTACATCCTTCTCATTAAGATGATTTCAAATGTTTCAACTATTTTTGTATTACCTTTCAATTCTAAGTTCAATAGTTTCTTAATTTCAAACTTCAATGTTTCTAATTTGCACCTTTCTTTACTATATTATACGAAAAAGGTAGAAACATTAATACATATATCTTTCTGTTTAATTGCTATTAAAAATTAAAAATTAATTTCTAAGGGGGCACTGAGTAATATTTTTTCTGGAAAGGGGGCGGTAGGCCAAATAAGTTTGGGAACCACTGATCATAAACATCATAAATCAACAATAATATTACCTGAACTTATTAAAAAAATTACATAAAAATTACATTTCAAAGCCGTTTGCCAAAGTAAATACCTGTGGAATGTCCAGGGTGGAAGAAAGAACCCTACCAGGCCATCGGACACTAATCAAGGTGGCCAATTGAAACATTCACACCTACCTCCAACAGACAAGAGTTCTTTCTCCCACTCTGGACATTCATTCCACAGCCACATAGCCCCGATTTTCCTAGTTTCCAACAGAACTCACAACTTCTGAAGATGCTTGCCATAGATGCAGGCGAAACGTCAGGCGAGAATGCTGCTAGAACATGGCCATAGAGCCCGAACAACCTACAACAACCCAGAACCCTCGTCTGTTTAAAGCAGGTGTGTATGTTGCAATTAGCAAGCTGGAGTGGTGTTGAGTAGTAGGCCTGTTTGATTTTGTTTTAAAGGCTCAAAACTCGTTTCGAATGTAGAGGGTGCTGGTGCTTCGAATCTGAATGACTTCCGAAATTTTCAAGAAATTTTTTGGAATTTTCTGAATTAATTCCGAAATTTCGGAATGGCTTTGTTGATGACGGACACGCATGTTTAACACAGTTTGGATGGGGATGTCTTCCCTCTGCGTCAGAACTGGGGTGACAGCCATGTTTAACCCAGTTTGAATGCGGATGTCACCCCAGTTCTGATGCGGACGGAAGGACATCCGCCTCCAAACTGGGTTAAACAGCCAATGATGGAAAAAGGACCTTGGGAGGGGCCGGAATCTAATGCTGATTCCTTTCCGAAAATGGCGACGGTGGCCTTGGAATGGCAAATTCACTTCCGGGTTGTTTACATCGCTTCCAAACCTCTTCAAAGGTGAATTTAATCCAAATTCATTCCGATTTTACGAGCATTCGGACGAACCCACCCAGGCCTATTGAGTAGCCTTGAAGCTGCAAAAAACTAGACTCAGAAACTGGGGAACCCCGGACAGCTAACAATCAAGTGTCAGTTAACAGCTCCCAAACAGAGGATGCCTCCAAGCAAGAAGGGCTTGGCAATCTCTATGCAGATACCCTCACCGATTGACTTTGCAGCTTCATGGCAACTCAATGCGATTCAAGCTTCCTAATTGCAACATGCACACTTGATTTAAACAGACAAGGCTTCTTTCTCCCACCCTGGGCAGCAGGCATGTAGCCAGGGGGGGGGGCAAAGGGGGCTTCAGCCCCCCCCCCCCGAAATTCTCAGGGTGGTCCGCGAGAAGGCCTTACTGGTACGAGGAGAGATTTAAAGGCACCACACACCTTTTTGTGTGTGTGCTAGCAATAAAGAAGGGGCTACAAGTCCGTGATTTACATACTGCTTTGTATCTCCTCTCTCTCTTGATTGGCTGCCTCTCACTCGAGGGGGAGGGTGAAACCCCCTTTCACACTCCATTGTTGCCAGGAGGTGGAATTAGAAGGCCGCTCTGGGCAACGGCAACCATTAATAAACTGGGTGGCAAAAACCCGCAAAACAGCAAGTCCGCGAAAAGTAAACCGCAAAGTATATTCCACTTGCATAATTTCCAACAAACCCCTAAAGATGCCAGCCACAGACGCAGGTGAAACATCAGGAGGGAATGCTGCTGGAACACATTGGCCATAGAACCTGAAAAACTTACAGCAACCCAGTGATTCCAGCCATGGAGACCTTTGACAACACTTTTAAGAGTGGCTCAGTGCCACCTGCTGCCCATTGCTTCTCACTTGACCCAACAATGGAGGACCTTGTTGCGGGACCAAGCAGGTCGGATGAAAACTCCAGCACTCCTGTGCACTGGGGACTGGAGTCCAACAACACCTGGCAGGTGTGAGTAGCCCACCCCTAAGCCTTTCTCATGTGGAGCAACTGCCTGGCAGCGGAAGAGATGCCTTGAAGGCCCCTGGCTCTCCTTCCTGATGGGAGTTTTCCCAGCAGCAGAGGCACAGTATCTGTCAAGAGAGCAGAAGGCCTTGGGCTCTAGAGTTCGGACTGGATGATCTCCAGGCCTCTTCCTGCCCGGCTCTAGCTTTATGTGACGGAGATAAAACCCGACACCTCCCACTTCCCCGACTTGTACGAGTTCTCATACCGGAGCTTCGTTCTTGCGGAGTGGCATCTACAATTTGCCAGCCATTGTACATGGAGCCCAGGTCGGAGCGGGCGAACCAGGCCTCATTCCACACATGGAAGTTCCTGGGAGCAAAAGAAAAGGCAACTGGCATGAAGCTTGGGAAGCACCCCTTACCCCCTCAAGAAGGGGGTGCTCTGAATAAGTCCAAGAAGGAAGGACAGGGAACCATTGCAGGCGTGGGACTGAGAGCATTGCGGGGGAGAGAAGGCAGAAGGGCATGCGGTGGAGGCTGGAGGGGTTGGGGGGAGGGAGAAGAGGGATGCACACATGGGGGGCTTCTTCAATTTACCAGACGCTGTCTGAGTCTATGTTGAGGGGGTTCCCAGCCGGGTCATAGTAGACATCTATGGTCAAGCTCTGGTCCGTGTCATGGGCTGAGTTGAAGTTGGAGATCATGCGGGCGGGGCAACCCATGCACCGGAGGGCTGGAAGGAAGGAAGAGGCCAAAGTGGTTGGAGAGGATGGGAACCACTGGCTCCTGCCACGCTGACCATGACTGACCCCATTTCCCCTTCAACCCCAACAGCTCCCCTTGGAGCCGTACCTGTGGTCAGCACTCCTGCAAAGACCCAGCACTGCCCATAGCGGACCGGCCGAAATCCAGAGGACACCCATTCTAGCAGGATTTTCACACTTCCTGACCAGCTGCCAGGATTCTCCCCACCAGCGTAATTGCCGCTCCAGTTGCCCATCACTGCGCCGTTGTCGTCATTGCCATTGACCTGGGAATCAAGCAAGGGATGGATGGATGGAGGGAGGGATGGGCTGCGAGATGGGAAGGAGGAAAGGGGCAGCTGAGGTGGGAGTGAGCCTTACCATGGCGCTCGCCACACGCGCAATGTATTTGGGGTCATTGCGGCGGCGGAGGTCGGTGAGGGGATCTTTGCGGTGGTTTAAGCTCTTGTCCAGGAGAAACAAGACGGCGTCCAGAACACCTGGCTGGAACTGTAAGGGAGGAAGGTGTTCAGGAGGTCAAAGGTCTCCCTGTTTGCCATCAGCAGGAGGCAATGTCATAGAGAAAACATCCTCAAGGGTTGGGCCTCCTAGACCTACCTGGCCGACGTCCCATCCGCGTGAACTGATGCTGTAGGAGCTGCCCACAAAGATCACGCTGGACTGCGAAAGGACGTACTCCTCACGCTCTGCGTTGTTTGGCATGAAGACCTCATCTCCTGTAAAAGGGGGAGGGTGTGCAGAGGTCAAGCAAAAGCTGCTGCTGATTCTGGGTTTGGGGGGGCAGAAGCACCTGCAGATGTGACAAATATGATGTCTGGACTGAACAAAATTGTATGAAAGGTGTATGACTGGGGCCTATATAACCTGATGATACCATTCTAAGATTGAGGCCTGGAAAACTGCAAAAAGCTGATGAAGGAAATACTACGACAGCTGTTGAACTGCTAACATTGATGACAAGAGACAATGATTATCTCTTGGATTTTATTATTTATTTATTTATTTATTTATTTATTATTTCGGCTTGATAGACCGCCCTATCCGAAGCTCAGGGCTGTGTCGCCCCTAGAGGGGCTGTGTTTATCTGTGTTTGGGATTTTCCATTTACCTGTATTAGTTCTTTGTTCTCTTTGTTCTTTGAGTTTGCCATGCGGTCTGGGGTCATGTGACCTTTGGCCTTATCATGTGATCACCTAGGGTCAGCTACTTCAATGGCTTTACCTGGTGACCTTCCTCCAACCCCACCCCCCTTTCAGGAGTTATATAAGGGGTCCCTCGGCCCCGCCTCTGCCCTCTTTTGCCAAGACCACCTGGACAGAGCAAGTCTAAGAAGCAATGCGGCTGCGAAAAAGGCATCCGTCTGTTATCTACTGGTTAACCTATGTCTTCAACTAGGATTCTTAGTATACAGGAAGATCCGTCTTCAACAAAGGCTAAGATTCTAGGACACGCTAAGGAACTGCATGTCGGAGGACAGTTGGGACACCTTGGACTTTCAAGCAGAGGTACCGTCGCATTGCATTCGTGCTTTGCGATAGACTCCCTTTTTTTTAAGGACTCTTTTGCAACCAACTCAAGCCTTTAAACCAGGGGTGCTCACACTTTTTCAGCATGGGAGCTACTGATTAAAAAACCAAGTCCCAAAGATCACCTGCCCAGAAATGTAAAACGTATAACTATTTTCTTATTTATTTATTTATATTTATTATTCATTTTTATGTACCGCTCCTTCCAGCAGGCTCGGGGCAGTTTACATAAAATGAAGTTATAAAACATCAACATTTCAATTTAATAACAACAATATAAAACAGAGCATAAAAATATATCCAACCACCCCATTTCTCCCACACTGCCATATTACCACACATATTATCAGCCAGAAAGTAAGAAGAGAGGCTTTTGAACTGCAAGGCCATTTAATACTCAGCAAGGTAAACAAAGGGGCATGCAAAAATACATCCAACCACCCCATTTCTCCCACATTTCCATATTCCCCAACATATATTTCTCAAGGAACAAAGCAAGCAGAGAGGCTTTGGAGCTAAAGGCCATTTTAAACATTAAAAATAAACAAAGAGACATGCCACAGAAGAATCAAGCACCCACCCCAAAGTAAAAAGACCGACCTTTGAGATGTGGTAAGGAAATGAACCCAAAGCGTCCTTCTCCTCCTCCTCCGTCATTGCTCCTATTTCCACGCCGCCAGCCTGCGTGCTGCCTCTAAGAGCTCATGAGAAGTCAGAGAGGCAGAATGGGCGCTTCTGCGCATGCGCGCGGGGCCAGCCATGCATCGCGTCATCTAGGCCCGCCCCCTTTGGTCTCCTACGACTCTGAGTGGCTGGAGAAGGACGGAGGGCGGAGGAGGAATCCAAAAGAGGGGGCCCATTCTGCCTCTTGGACTCTGCAGCTTTTGGAGGCGGTGCGCGAGCAGGGAGGAGCAACAACGGAGGCCTTCTTTGCAGCGTGCAGGGGTGCGTGAAGTGGACAAACTGCAAAAAACCTGGTCAGGGGCCTGAAGATCACCAGGACGAGGCCCAAAGATCACCCTGGTGATCCCGATCACCATTCTGAGCACCCCTGCTTTAAACCATCAGTTTTCCCTTTTCTGATTGTACTTAATAAACTTGTTTGGCCCCTTATCTGGAGTTAAGCATCCTTTTTTAGAGGTCCAAGGTCCCTAGTCTATAGAGTAACCTTAATTTATTTATTTATTTATTTATTTATTTATTTATTTATTGTTCGTTCTTATATTCCGCTCCTCCCAGCAGGCTCGGGGCGGATCACAGTAAAATACATGGGCGGCATGTCGTTACATAGCGGCATACGGCCCTACAATTTATACACACAACATAAAACCACAATTAAAATAGATTACATCGTCCAATATGGGCACGAGGACATAGCAAAGTTCTTCGACCGGTGTGCCTAATTAAAGGCCGAGCCAAAGAGGGCCGTCTTGCACGCCCTCCGGAACGGGGCCAGTTCGGAGATGGCCCGAACATTGTCCGGGAGGGCATTCCAGAGCACCGGTGCCGCCACAGAAAAGGACCTTTGTCTGGTCGTCGATAGGTGGCAGGAGCGGACTGATGGAATTAATAGCAGATTCTGTTCATCTGATCGCAGTGATCTCGGGGCCACATACGGGGTAAGGCGGTCCTTCAGGTACGCAGGCCCTAGGCCGTGCAAGGCCTTAAAGGTCAAAACCAGCACCTTGAAGGCAATTCGGTACTCAATGGGAAGCCAGTGCAGTTGCCGGAGTATCGGTGTAATATGTTCTCTCACTGGCACTCCTGCCAGTAAGCGAGCGGCGGCATTCTGCACCAGCTTGAGTTTCCGGATTGTCGACAAGGGAAGGCCAACGTAGAGGGCGTTACAGTAGTCTAACCTCGAGATGACCGTCGCTTGGATTACCGTGGCCAGGTCGTCCCTGGACAGGTAGGGGGCCAGTCGCCTAGCCTGACGGAGGTGATAGAAAGACGTCCTGCTGACCACGGAGACCTGGGCCTCCATGGTCAGCGAGGAGTCCAACACAACCCCTAAGCTCTTAACCGACGGCGATGGATTAAGCCATTCGCCGTCCAGGGTAGGCAACCGGCACCCACCCAGCCCAGGCCGACCAGGGTTCCCCTAGGGTCAAAGCTTGTTTTGTCCTAGTCTTAGAGCCCCCTTTTGACCCTGGGAAACAGAAGAAGGGCAGTTTACAGCACATAAAAACATACCAAGTTAAACACATAAAAATAGAACATCATAAAACCGATTTAAAAACAACAACAACAACAAAAACCATGTTGAAAACAACATGTTTACACAGTCAAAGACAATGCCTCTTTCAGTCAATACAAGGGTTCCTAATGTTAAGAAGGAAAACCTGCTTCCGTTAAGGAAGAAAGGCCAACATCTGTCTGGGAACGAATGAAGTCAGCACATTTTAGCTGGGAAAAACAATCTGCCAGTCATTTGCATCAATCCATGAGGAGAGGCAGGTAAGAAATAAAATGATGATGAGGATGATTACAACAATTTGGAACAACAACAGCAAGAAATATGCCATATAAGAGACCTTCTTACTATCCAAAAGTGTGGCATACAGGAAAGGTCTCACCACCCCCTTCTTTCTCCAATGGATGGAGAAAAGTGGTGTATTCGGCAGAATGGCAGATTTGCAGGGAACACAATTTGGCCGACGTTTGGGTCTCTTCTCCATCAGGAGAAGGTAATGTATGCATGCAGAATGAATGAATATGAAAAAATGTTGGAATATATGTAAGGTAAAGGTAAAGGGTTTCCCCTGACATTAAATCCAGTTGTGTCCGACTCTGGGACTCTGGTGCTCATCTCCATTTCTAAGCTGAAGAGCAGGCATTGTCCATAGACACCTCCAAGGTCATGTGTCCACTGGTATGACTGCATGGAGCGCCGTTACCTTCTCACTGGAGTAGTACCTATTGATCTACTCACATTTGCATGTTTTCAAACTGCTAGGTTGGCAGAACCTCGGGCTAACAGCAGGAGCTCACCCTGCTCCCTGGATTCGAACCTGCAACCTTTTGGTTAGCAAGTTTAGCAGCTCGGCACTTTAACCCACTGTGCCACCGGGGCTCCATGGGGTATATGTAAATGTTTCCCTTTTTATTTGTTTGTGAAACCAATGTAGTTTAGGCCTGGGCAATCATGCTTCTAAATGTTTCTAAAGTACTTACAAAGCTAAAATTCTGGGGGTGAAAACTAGGTGGCGCTGGTGCTTTGTATCTATAGTGTTGCTAAAGTTCTGGTGGTGAAATGTTCACCACCAGAACTTTAGCAACACTGTAGAAGCAAAGCACCAGCGCCACCTAGTGTTCACCACCAGAACTTTAGCAACACTGTAGAAGCAAAGCTCCAGCGCCACCTAGTGTTCACCACCAGAACTTTAGCAACACTGTAGAAGCAAAGCTCCAGCGCCACCTAGTGTTCACCACCAGAACTTTAGCAACACTGTAGAAGCAAAGCACCAGCGCCACCTAGTGTTCACCACCAGAACTTTAGCAACACTGTAGAAGCATAGCTCCAGCGCCACCTAGTGTTCACCACCAGAACTTTAGCAACACTGTAGAAGCAATGCTCCAGCGCCACTTAGTGTTCACCACCAGAGCTTTAGCAACACTGTAGAAGCAAAGCACCAGCGCCACCTAGTGTTCACCACCAGAATTTTAGCAACACTGTTGTTGCAAAGCACCAGCGCCACCTAGTGTTCACCACCAGAACTTTAGCAACACTGTAGAAGCAAAGCTCCAGCGCCACCTAGTGTTCACCACCAGAACTTTAGCAACACTGTAGAAGCAAAGCACCAGCGCCACCTAGTGTTCACCACCAGAACTTTAGTTTTGTAAGTACTTTAGAACCATTTAGAACCATGGATTGCCCAGGCCTATTAAATAAAACTCTGCTTGCACAGAGGGCAATATCCATTGCCTCCCCTCCCTAATGGGTTGTCTCAGTGCCAGTAGGCTGTTAGGAATTGTGGGAGTTGAAGTCCACAGATGATGGGCCAAAATGAAGTTCAACAGGGACAAATGCAAGAGACTCCACTTAGGCAGAAAAAAGGAAAGGCAAAGAGACAGAAAGCGGGAAGCCTGGCTTGAGAGCAGGGCGTGTGAAAAAGGTCCTTGTGGGGAGGAACGGGAACATGAGCCAACAACGTCATGCGGTGGCAAAAAGAGCCAATGGGATTTTGGCTGGCTTCAATAGGAGTCTAGTGCCTAGATCCAGGGAAGTCCTGCTTACCCCTCTATTCTGCATTGGTCAGACCACACCTGGAATATTGTGTCCAATTCTGGGCACCACAACTGAAGAGAGATGTTGACTCTAAGCTGGAATGTGTCCAGAGGAGGGTGACTAAAATGATCAAGGGTCTGGAGAACAAGTCCTATGAGGAGCGGCTTCAAGAACTGGGCACGTTTAGCCTGAAGAAGAGAAGGATGAGAGGAGACATGATAGCCATGTATAAATATGTGAGGGGAGGTCACAGGGAGGCTTGTTTTCTGCTGCCCTGGAGACTAGGACGCAATGCAACAATGGCTTCAAACTACAGTTGGTGGGGACGAGAGACAGGGCCTTCTCAGAATTGCCCCCCCCCCGTATGTGGAATTCCCTCCCTAAGGTCATCAGGATAGCCACCTCCCTCCTGTCCTTTAGGGCTGAGAGGGGCGGTATAGAAAAATGATAAATAAATAAATAAATAAACTAAAAACCTGGCTGTGGGCCCAGGCGTTTGACTGAGGTATTGATCAATAGATAACTGGCAACTGAACGTGAATTTTTTGGAGATGACGATATTGGAATGATTGATTGAACTTGGTGGTAGCATGTAAATATAATAGTTAATGGTTTTATTGTTGTTTTATAATAATTTGTATTAACTGTTTTTATTGAGTGTATTTATATGGCATCATCAGTGTGGTTGTAAAGACGCCCTGAGTGGGAGAAGGGCGGGGTAGAAGTAAATAAATAAATAAATAAATACAGGAAAGGCAATTCCACCTGAACATGAGGAAGAACTTCCTGGCTGTGAGAGCCGTTCAGCAATGGAACTCTCTGCCCTGGAATGTAGTGGAGGCTCCTTCTTTGAAGGCTTTGAAGCAGAGGCTGGATGGCCATCTGTTGGGGTGCTTTGTAGGCCTGGGCAATCATGGTTCTAGATGGTTCTAAAGTACTTACAAAACTAAAGTTCTGGTGGTGAACATTTCAGAACTTTAACGGAACTTTTAGCAACACTGTAGAAGTAAAGCACCAGCGCCACCTAGTGTTCATCACCAGAACTTTAGTTTAGTAAGTACTTTAGAACCATTTAGAACCATGATTGCCCAGGCCTCGTGCTTTGAATGTGATTTTCCTGCTTCTTGGCAGAATGGGGCTGGACTGGATGATGGCCCACCAGGTCTCTTCCAACTCTAGATTCTGTGATTCTATGGGGGAAAACATTCCTAGGTGTACAAACCGAGAAAGAGAGGAAGGTGGGAGTTTTATTCTCAACTAAAAAACAGATCACAGTAAATTTACTAAAGCCTCTTGGACTGACGGAAGCGTACCATCCAGTTGGGACTCCAATGGAGACCAATGTTGGGAACACATAGAGAGCAAGCCATTGCCAAATAATAACCAGCCCAGAGAGGCCATTAGAGACCTCTGTACATTAGCAAAGTGACCAGACCAGACCTTTCAGCAGCTGATGAAATTTTGGGTAAACAAGCCAGCTTGCCAACTAAATAAGATTGGAATGCAGGGAAGAGAGTGGTGAGATATTGAAAGGGAAGAGCGCACCCGAAACTTAGGATACAAGCCAGGAGCAATCCTTGATTGAAGGGATATGTGGATGCTGACTAGGCCAGTGATGTCAACGACTGGAAATTTACAAGCGGATACTTGTTCTTCTTTGGAAATGGACCAAACTCTTGGGTAACTCCAAAGTGGCCTCTTCTACAGGAGTTGAATACATCTCAGCCTCTAAAGCAGTGGTTCTCAACCTGTGGGTCCCCAGATGTTTTGGTCTACGACTCCCGGAAATCCCAGCCAGTTTACCAACTGTTAGGGTTTCTGGGAGTTGAAGGCCAAAACACCTGGGGACCCACAGGTTGAGAACCACTGCTCTAAAGGATGTGAAGAGCTGAAATGGCTACACATGTTACTACTGGGTTTCAGAATGGAAGAACCAACATAGTTGTATGAAGACAACCAAGCATGCCATCCCTCAGAGAGATCAGGCCTGAACCTATGTTGACACAAAGTACCACCTGATAAAGGATGGATGCAAACAAGACTGGAATATTGTCCAACAGAAGAAGTCATTGCCGATATTCTTACGAAGCCGTTGCCTCAAGAGACTGCCATGAAAAATGGAAGAAGATGATTGTGAGAACATCGTTGGAGAAGGGGATTATAGGAATATCAACCATGCTCTCCACAGGAACACAGTCCTCATGATGGGAAATGGATAGATCAGTAGATACACAGGGTTTAGGAAAACTGATAGGGAAAAACCTGTCCCTGATACCCTCCTGAGGTATCTATCCTCCCCTCGTTTTTGGTGTTTAGATTAATATCTCTTGAGATTTTGCTTCTTCTCATGTTTAAGACTTCTTTCAGTAACTTTCCATTCCCTTTCTTCTCACAGAATGAGCTTAGCTTAGCTCAAGGAAAGGATCTGATGACATCATCATACGTGGAAAAAATAAGCATCCTAGTTTAGCTTAACTTGAGGAAATGACCCGATGACCTCATCACACGTGAAAAAAAATAAGCATCCTAGCTTAGTTTAGCTTGAGGAAAGGATCTGATGACCTCATCACACGTGAAAAAATAAGCTATGCTTAGCTCAATGGAAGGATCCAATAACCTCATGACATGTGAAAAAAGCATCCTAGCTTAGCTTAGCTCAATGGAAGGATCCAATGACCTCATCACATGTTAAAAAAAGCATCCTAGCTTAGCTTAGCTCAATGGAAGGATCCATTGACCTCAACACACGTGGAAAAAAAATAAGCATCCTAGGATGCTTCTGCCTCAGTTCAGTCAGGGAGCCCAACGCCACCCATCAGACGATGTAGGCTGACTTTAGCAGGGCTCCAAGGGTGAACTGAGGTAGAAGTTGTGGTAGGATGCTGCGTCACAGACACGGTAGCCTTCTGGTGGCCAATTAGGAACAATGGGGCTATCGCGAGATTAAGCTGCGCTGTGACACCTCCCCACATGTGATGGGGAAGTATCAGCTGCCAGCCAGGGCTGTTTGATTCACCATGGAGGCTGGTGAATCGCAATGCGATATGGCCTGTAGTCTTTTCCCTATCAATGAGATAGTTCTCCTGAATAAAGCTTTTTGTAACTTTGGACCTCATCACATTTACCATTATTAGCCTCCTAGAATGCTAAAGTGTAATGTACCATGTTCTGCAGTTGATGCTGGTTGGTGGTGGCAGGCCTAGCAGTCGGTGATGGAAGGTTCATGTAAGTCTTGGTTCTAAAGAGTTGAGCAATCTATAAGTAAGAGTTCACGGGTGAAAGCAATTAAGGGTGGAGGTGTGCAAGAGGTAGGTTGCAGCTGGGTGTTTCTGGACATAAGGAGTGAGCCTCGGGACTGATCTTGGGGAGAAAAGTATTTGTCTTATCTTGGTGGTAGATGCTGCTGGTTTCCCCCCCAGGTGTGTGGATTTTCGGTGTCCTGACCTGTCTCCTGAACCTTTAGAATCCTGGAACCTTGAATATTTGGACTGGCTTTTGACTATGGTATAGACTCTTAATCCCTGGACGTTGCTCATTGAACTCCCGGCGTCTGACCACTGGACTGGACCTTTTGACTACGGTGTAGCTTTTGCCATCGGATTTTGTTTTATATTCTGTGGCTGAGTGCTATCTTTAAATATGTTTTATATTTTGGACTATTAAAACACCCAGAAAGTAAGTGCTGTTTTAATTAAATTGTTTAACACAAACTGGGAGTTTGTTTAGTTCACCTCTTCCAGATCAATGGCAGAGCCCTGGCATCATGACATAAAGGGATAGTCCAGTGACGGATGGGCACAATGCTCATCACATGACATCGCTGGACACCCTGTGGAAGCCCAACCCCAACGGGAGTGGAAACATCATGGGACACTTCCTTCCTAACACGTCCTAGCACGGGAAGCATCCTGTGTTGTGCTGACTTGAAAAGGGCTAGCACGCTTCAGTGACACTTCCCGCATGTGATGGGAGAAGCGTTGCCAATTGGAGGCTGGCAAAATGGCTGTGTGATGAGGTTATTTAGCTACTCTTCTGCTCCTAAGTGTTGCATCTCCTAGTTCCTCCTGATAGGTGTGTCCGTACCTTGGATCCAGGGGTTGAAGACAATCACAAGGGTGCCCAGGAAGGTGGGAGAAGTGCTGCTGCCCCCAGTCCGGTAGCCCAGCCGGTAGCGCCCAATGGCTACATTCACTGGGCTGAAGATGGAGAAGCTCATGGTGCCAGGGGAAGGGGAGGTCTGGACCGCGCCCCAGGAGTTGGTGGGTGCAGTCCCGGTGACACCGAAGGCCACCCGCGTCTTGGTCTGGAGAGCAGCCGTCGACCCTGTGGGCAGAGAGAGGGATGGAGGAAGAGAGGGCTGTGTGAGAACAGGGAGTGGAGGAGGCTCCTGTCACACACAGCCGTTATTGCAGGCATGGGCCAACTTGACCATGACGGTGACCCATCTCCGCCCTGGAAGCTCTGCAGAGAAGGAGAAGGAGGTGGAAGAAGGGGGTCCCAGGTGGGGAGAAAGGGAGGTCGTGGCAGGAAGGATGAAAGGCAAGCCCAGGAGGGCCAATGGGGTCTGTGTTGGGGAGCGAGGGGAGGCTTACCAGTTTCCACTGTGAAGGTTAGACTACTTGCTGCTGGGGGGTTTCCCGTGAAGGTCATGGAGATGTTAAAGGGCTGCCCCCGGCGCACCACCAACTCATCCCCGCTGTACCGGTCAGTGCGATGGGCAATGCCATTCTCCTTCAGCTTCCAATCAACCTTGGCTGAGAGACAGAAAGAAAGAGGGAATCACATGGGCCTTGCAGGAAAAGCACAATCAAAGCAGTCCCAACAGATGGCCATTCAGCCTTTGCAATAATCACAGTAATAGAAACCACCCCAGGAGCCATCCATTCCACCCATCTTCTGCCACACAGGAAAAGCACAATCAAAGAAGTCCCGGCAGACAGACAAAGCAGTGCTGCAACTGAAGGGAGATGTTGACTCTGAGCTGGAAGGTGTCCAGAGGAAGAGGGCAACTCAAAGGATCAAGGGTCTGAAGAACAAGCCCTATGAGGAGCGGCTTAAAGAGCTGGGCATATTTAGCTGAGAGGAGACAGGGCCAGGGATCAAGAGGTGATGTGATTATGTCATAAGGAAGAGGGAGCAGGCTTCCTTTCTGTTGCCCTGGAGGGTCCAAACGACAGGAAAGGAGATTCCACCTGAACATGAGGGAGAACTTCCTCTCTGTGTGAAAGAGCTTTTCAGCAGTGGAACTCTCTGCCCTGGAGTGCGGTAGAGGGAGGCTCCATCTTTGGCGGCTTTGAAACAAAAGCTAGATGGCCATCTGTGTGTGTGGGGGGGAGGGTTGAATTCTGCTTTTGGTAGAATGGGGTTGGACTGGGTGGCCCACCAGGTCGGTTCCAACTCTAGGATTCTAGGATTCGATGGCCACCCAGCCTCTCTTTGAAGGCCTTCAAGGAAGGAGGCTCCACCAGACTCCCAGGCAAAGGCAGAATCCTTGAACAACAGCAGCGTGGAGTCTGAGGAGCCCATGATCCATGGGTGATTCATGCCCCCCAGGGCTGCTTCCTGGATTGGGAAGCTGGTTCTGGAGGAGTGAGTGAGGAAGTGAGTAAGTGAGTGAGTGTGTGCGGAGTGTCCCGCTTCCTTCTCCTCCAGAGGGACCTTCCCAGGGTGTGGAGAAGAAGGGCTGTTCCTGCCTCAAGGGGTTCCCTAGGAGCTGCTGTGGCCCCTCTGCCCAGAGCTCTGCCCCCAGGACAGACCTCTTCAGCCGACCTCTCCTGGGGCCCCCACTTCCCACATTCCACAAAGGAGGGCAAAGGGGGCTCCAATGCAGGTGGCCAGCTGTGCCCCCCTAGTGTGGGCTGCCTGCCACCCCCTACACACACCCTTCTGCCCTTCCAGGGAGTGTGATGGGGAGTGGCCCTTCCCTTCCTCCTCTTCCTCCTCCCCTTCTTTCGAGGAAAAGGAACCTGGCAGTGGCACTCTGCAGCTTTCTGGCTTGCTTCCTCCAAGGGAAGGCAGGCAGGCAGCCCTGAAGACAGGCAGGCAGGCAGGAAAGGAAGGAAGGAGGCCCCCACCACAGCCCCTAAGAGGAGGAAGGCAGCCTGAAGGACCACTGAGAGAGAGGGGTCTGTATTTGGGGGGTGCCTCCTACCTGCTGCTCTCGCCTCCTGCCTTATGCCTTGGCCCTCATCCTCCCCCATTGCCAATTGTGGGGCCCTGGCTCCTGTTTGTGCCCTCTCCCCTGGGGGCTTGGCCCAAACAAAGTGTGATGGAGGGAGGTGGAGAATGGCTCAAGGGTCCAACCAACCCTAAGAAGGGGAAAGCTTTTGCCCCTGACTTTTTTTTAATGGTCTCAGAAGCGTCACGAGAAACTGCAAGTCGCCTCTGGCGGGAGAGAATAGGCCATCTGCAAGGACGTTGCCCAGGAGGTGCCTGTGGGAGGCTTCTCTCATGTCCCTGCGTGGGAAGCTAGAGCTGACAGATGGGAGCTCACCCCGTCTCGCGGATTCGAACTGCCGGTTTTCAGGTCAGCAGTTAAGCCGGCACAAGTGTTTATTTAACCCATTGCGCCATTGTGGTGCCTTGCCCCTGCGCAAGGGATCTTGAACCAAGGCAGCCCCCACTCCTCCATTGCCCAGCTATCAAACTATTCTGCATAATGACAACTGAGCCACCGCCCCGCCCTGCCAGCCCCACACACACTCACTCAAACTGGACCTCCCTTCTTTAAGAAGGGTCACTGACCCACTGAGCTGGAGCTGGTCTCCTTGCCTGGGAGCATTGTGGGGGTCACTGCGTCAGGAAGGGCAATGCTGCAGGGCCAGCCAATCAGCAAGTGGGGCAGAATCCAAATCCATGGGGCTGATGTGCTCCCCATCCCCACCTCTGCCCTTGCTGGCCTCTTTGTGGGCAATTACAGGGAGTCCGGTGGCCGCTGCCTCCTCCGCTGACACCGGACCCTGCTGCTGAGCATCTCCCACCCACTGGCCTGAGACCCACAGCCACAGGGGACAATCACTGCCTTCTTGCAAGCAGGGCTGTGACCTGCCTGCACAATGACGGATCTTGCCCTTAAGGCAAAGGTGTCTGCGAAGGGCAACTCCTGAAGACAGCCAGGAAGCCTGACATGCAGCCCAATGGAGCCAGGAAGCCACCGTCCAGCACCAGGAGCCCAACACTAGGATCCTTCCCCACTGGCCAGTCCTTCCTTGGCCCAGGCTGGGGCTGGCTTGGAATGCATTGGACAGCTCTGGGAAAGCGCTAGGATCTCCAGTCTGGCCGTTGCATTGCTGGGGAAGGGTGCACCTCTCACTGACCCACAGATTGTGGAAATAGTCCCTTGGGAAATTGAAGCTCTGCAGACTGTCTAGTATTTAAATGCAATTTTACATGTATTTTTATTCTATTTTAATTGTATTTTAGCTGTTACATTCATGACACAAATACATGTTCAAGTGCTTTAAAAATGTATGTTCATATCTATATGCATTCGTTTTATTTTTCAATATTCTGTTGTGTTCCTGTGCTAAGTAAGGAAATAAATACGGGGAGGTCCTTCACCCACTTGGTTTTTGCTTCAGGTCCACGCTCCCTTTTAGCCTAGTGTCATTTTGGGCACTTTCCGTGGTTCCCTTTCTCCCTTACTACTTTGTTTCAGGGCGTTGCGCGCTACACCTTGGTGTGCTTTGGTCACAAAAGGCATCCTCATCATCCAAGTAAGTAAATCATCCAAACAGGTGAACCGAAGGCGGGCAGGGCACTCACCGGTCATGATGCTGCTCCTCCCGAGGTCCTCCCAAACTCCGCAGAGAGCGAGCCTGCTGCTGCTGCTGCGATGGGCAAAGCTTCTCCCAGGGGTGCGAAGAGCTGCATTTATGGGGCTCCAAAGGGGCGGAGGGCCCGGCCCCTCCTTCCCACTCCCAGTCCAAAGCCCGGCCCACAAAGGCAGCCCCAGTGGGGACGATGGTGCTGGTGGTGTGCCCTGCCCTCGGCCAAAGGGAGGAGGCCCGGAGCCCTGGGCTGGTCGGAACCACTCCCTGGGAGGCTCCTTCTGCAGATGGTGGAGATGACTGAGGTGCCAAGGAGGAAGTTGGGCAGGCCAGAGTCACTTTCCAGGAACAGACAGGAAGGCAGGCTGGCCTCAGCTCAGGAGGCACCGCAGGCCTGGCTCCTTTGGGGCTCAGGGCTCCCATGGATCAAGTGGGTCCCACGGGCCATCCTTCTGCAAAGGGGCCCCAGGTTCTAGGCTCCACCTTGGCAGCAGCACAAAGTAGCCGTGGCCCTTGGTGCACCTCTAAAGCCATTCCTCCCTTGCAGCCTCCCCTGCAGCGGAGAGGACCAATCCTAGAATCATGGAATCCTAGAGTTGGAAGAGACTTCATGGGCCATCCCGTCTAACCCCCATTCTGCCAAGAAGCAGAAGAATTGCATTCAAAGCACCCCCGACAGATGGCCATCCAGCCTCTGTTTCAAAGCCTCCAAAGAAGGAGCCTCCACCACACTCCCTCCGGGGCAGAGAGTTCCACTGCTGAACGGCTCTCTTTCCCATGTTCAGGTGGAATCGCCTTCCTTTCCTGTAGTTTGAAGCCATGGCTCCATTGTGTCCTGGTCTCCAGGGCAGCAGAAAGGAAGCCTGCTCCCTAGGACATATTCCCCTCACATATTGATACATGGCCCTCATCATGTCTCCTTTCAGTCTTCTCTCCTTCAGGCTAAACATGTCCAGCTCTTTAAGCCGCTCCTCATAGGGCCAAGCATTGCCATTGGCTGTCTGTCAGGCTTCAGGGAGAACAGAACCCACCTCAGAAGGACACAGCAGGTGCCCGAGTGTGCTCTGATCCCAATCCTCTCCTGTGCAAAGGCATTGCTGACCTCACACAAGCCCAAAGGCAGAAAAGGGCCCTTGAGGCCTCTTCTCTGGACACAGGCATCAGGAGCAGCCTTGTCCCCTCAAGTGGGTGGGGTGGTCTTGGTGCCCTCAGACACTCAGGGGCGGCCCTGGTTCTCTGTCTCTCTCACCACACACACACACACACACACACACACACACACCTGCACCATCTGGAGGCCCCTCTGACCTTTGCCTCTCATCTGGACGCAGGCACCAGGAGCAGCCTTGTCCTGTCCAGTGGGTGGAGTGGTCTTGGTGCCCTTGGGCTCTCAGGGGCAGACCCCTTTCTCCCCTCCTCAACACTCACACTTGCACCATCTCTAATGGCAATCCCTCACGGGAGGCCCTTCTTCACACTGGGAAATGCCAAGGTGGCCTGTGCGGGCAGTCCGGAAACAGGCATAAGTGCCCTTTGCACAACCCATTGGTGGACCAGGCTCTCCAGCCCAGTTGATATAGCCCCCTTCCCTTCCTGACACCCACCATGTCTAACAAGTGTCTTCTTCTCCAAGAGCCTCACTGACCCCTGAGTTCATGTCTGCACAGTTGGCATGCCTTTTGTGCCATTGCTCTGCTCTGTGGGCGGCTCGGCCCCCCTTGCCTTGAGCAGCCAAACCTGGACCCTTGCCCCCTTTTGAGGTCTTCCTGCCCAGGACACTGGGGTGCACTATACCAGTCTTCCTTGCAAGCATCAGCATAGCTTTGGTGGAGTGCCTGGAGTGAGGAGGGGGCTGCATGCTGTTCAGCCGAAGGAAGCAGGGCAAGGGCCTCCTGCTCAGAAAGGGTGGAGGATGCATCCCTGCTGCCTGAGGCTGGACACTGACCAGCACATCAAGGCCTTGCCTCCTTTGTCCCACAGACCCAGGTCCCCCGGGTGCTCCAGGGGCTTGAAGATGCCAATGTGTGTGTGTGACTGTGTGAAGAAGGGGCTTCCGTCGCTGTTAGGGATTGTGGGAGTTGAAGTCCAAAACATCTGGAAGGAGGACTCAAGTTGAAGTCATATGAAGGACAAAGCTGTATGGCAGGCCAGGACCAGCTTGGGCCCTCCTTCCCTCCAGGTGTTTTGGACTTCAACTCTCACAACTCCTAACAACCCACAGGCTGTTAGGAATAACCAGCAGTTAGGAATTGTGGGAGTTGAAGTCCAAAACACCTGGAGGGAAGGAGGGCCCGAGGTGGCCCAGGCCTGCCATAGCGCCTCAGTCCCAGCCCAAAAGCAAGGAAACAATCCAAGCCTGACTCTAGCAACGTCCACCTGGAAAATGGCCCAGGGCTACTCAATAAGTAGCCCTCCTGTGTCCGGTTCTGGGCATCAGAGCTCAAGGTGGGTATGTCCTGAGAAGGGTGAGCCAAAGGATCCAATGTATGGATCTCTATGAGGTGTGACGGAGGGAGCTTGGAGAAAAGAAGGCTGAGAGAAGGGCATGACTGAGAGCCATGCTTCAATGATGTCCCATGGAGGAGGAGAGGGGGGGGGCAACCTGATTTCCCCCTACTCTGGAGAAGAGATAAGACCCTACAGAGCAATGGGTTCAAATGGCAAGAAAAGAGATTCCACCGTAACATTAGGAAGACCATTGTGCTTTCGAAGCCTCCCCCAGCTTAACAGAGGCCCTTGCTGCAATAGAGGAGGGGGCTTCATAGAGAGGGGAAGGGGCTTCTGTTTTTGTATGTGTGTGTGTGTCTAGGTGGGGAGGCATTGGCCTTGTCCCAATGCTATCCCAATGGGGCAGGGCTCTGGGAGAGCACCCCCCCCCCAACACACACACACACACACTTTCCTGCCCCCTCCTTCAGTTCCTGCCCACCCCCTTTGTTTAGGGGTTGCAGAGTCCGGCAGGATGGGCTCGGGTGTGATTTCTCCACCTCTGGCACGTGACTCATGAGGAAGAGCACGGGGTTGGGAAATGCTGGAGCAATGCGGGCGCCATGGAGGGAGGGATTGCTCAGCAGGAAGGGCTGAGGCAACCGGGGCCGTGTGGCAACCTGACCGCCGGCTCACTGTTTACTTGCTGGGCTGCCCCTTCTCTTGAGCCCCCGGGGGACAATGGCTGGACTCAGGTTAGGGTTAGGCTAATATTGCATCTGCAGGGAGCTATCCGGCAGAGCTGTTTCGGGTAGTCAGAGGGTTGTTGAATCCCGCCTCTCGGGACGGGTCCCCTGACGACTCGGCAGCCCGCTGAGAAGCATTTGCTCCGTTCTTTGCGGACAAAGTCGCTTTGATCCGCTCTGGCTTTGACACCAATGTAACGGCAGTCTCTGAGGATGTCACACGAGCACCTGCTTGTCTGGTTTTGATGGATTCGTTTCAATCTGTTCAGCTTGAGGAGAGGCAAGAGCGACCACATGCATCCTAGACCTCTGCCCATCTTGGCTTGTAAAGGAGGCCAGAGGGGGTTTGGCCGAGTGGGTGAAGGTGGTGGTCAATGCCTCCCTTCAGGAAGGCAAGATTCCAGCCAGCTTAAAACAAGCTGTCACAAAACCGCTGTTAAAAAAACCATCTCTGGACCCCACTCAGTTCGTCAACTATCGGCCTGTTTCCAATCTCCCCTTTTGGGGCAAAGTCCTGGAATGTGTGGTGGCCTCACAACTCCAGGAATTCTTGGTAGACACTGATTATCTGGATCTGGCACAGTCTGGCTTTAGGCCGGGACATGGTACTGCGACAACCTTGGTCGCCTGAGTGGATGATCTACGCCAGGAACTTGATAGGGGGAGTGTGTCCCAGTTGGTTCTGCTGGACCTCTCAGTAGCCTTCGATACCGTCGACCACGGTATCCTTCTGGGACACCTCGCGGGAATGGGTCTTGGAGGTACTGCTTTGCAGTGGCTTCAGTCCTTCCTCGAGGGTCGTTCCCAGAAGGTGTTGTTAGGGAACTCCTGCTTGACCCATGGCCATTGTACTATGGGGTCCCGCAGGGCTCAGTATTGTCCCCTATGTTATTCAACATATACATGAAGCTGTTGGGGGAGATCATGCAGAGTTTTGGGGTGCGGTGTCATTTGTACACAGATGATGTCCAACTCTATCAACTCCTTCTCACCTGCTACTAAGGAGGCTGTTCAAGTCCTGAACCGGTGCTTGGCCGCTGTAACAGACTGGATGAGGGCGAACAAGTTGAAAGTCAATCCAGACAAGACAGAGGTCCTCCTGGTCAGTCGTAAGGCCGAACAGGGCATAGGGTTACAGCCTGTGCTTGATGGGCTTACACTCCCCCTGAAGGCGCAGGTTCGCAGTCTGGGAGGGATCCTGGATTCATCGCTGAACCTGGAGCCCCAGGTCTCGGCGGTGGCCAGGAGAGTTTTTGCACAGTTAAAGCTTGTGTGCCAGCTGCACCCGTACCTTGGGAAACCTGCCTTGGCCATGGTGGTCAAGTGGTTACATCCCGTATAGACTGCTGCAACGCTATCTGGTGGGGCTGCCTCTGAAGACTGTGCGCAAGCTGCAATTAGTCCAACGCTCGGCAGCCAACCTACTAACAGGAGCGGGGTACAGGGAGCGCACAACTCCCTTGTCACACCAGCTCCACTGGCTGCCAATTAGCTTCCGAGTACAATTCAAAGTGCTGGTGTTAACCTACAAAACCCTAGACGGTACCGGCCCAGTTTACCTGTCCAAACATATCCTCCCCTATCAACCATCAAGAGTGTTAAGATCTCCTGAGGGGGGGCTGCTCTCAGTCCTGCCACTTTCGCAATCGCTTCTGGCGGGAATGAGAGACAGGGCCTTCTCTGTGGTGGCCCCTCGGCTATGGAACTCTCTCCCGATTGAGATCATATCTGCCCCCTCCCTCCTGTCCTTCAGGAGGCTCATGAAATCCTGTCTATGGAATGAAGCATTCCCAGAATAATGGCTGAGACTGGCCACAGAACAAAGGTTTTGACCACACATACGGACATGATTTCATCTTGGCAATTTGGCTTATTTGTAATTTTATTCTTTATGTATTTTAATCTTTTGTTGTTGTATGATGTTTCTAGATTGTATTACTGCATTGGATCCTTGCTGTGAGCCAGCCTGAGTCCCTCTTCGGAGGTGGAGAAGATCGGGATAGAAAAGTTTTAAATAAATAAATAAATAATAATAATAATTCCGCCCAAGGTGGTTGGATGGAGTGCTGGCAAGAGCCGTGGTTGTGGTCGCAGTACGATTGGCATGTGCCTTTGTGTGTGAGCAGCAGCTCTGAGGAAACCTCCAACCACCAACAAATTCCGTTTCAGTTGCAATGCAGCTCTCAGAAAACCCTCCTGTGTTTGAAGACATGGCCACGGGATCGATGCGTGGCATGTGAGCTGGTCCTGGGCCTGGTCATGTTCAGGATCTTGATTCATGGCTTGGAGGAAGGGTGAGAAGGCAGGATCATCAAGTTTGCAGGCAGGACCAAATTGGTTGGAGGGAGGGAAGGCCAAGACTCCAGGACAGTGTTTTTTAACCTTTTTTGAGCTGCGGCACATTTTTTACATTTACCAAATCGTGGGGCACACCACCAACCAAAATGACACAAAATGAAACTCTCACACAGTAATACATATAGTTAATATGTTTTAAAATGTATTTATACATTCAGTGTGAAACCTGGGCCTGTTTCGATGAACACAACATAGATATCCTGGCAGGAATGGCAGAAAGACACAAACTTCCCATACAGAACTCCCATAACCAAGAGAAAATACTATAAGAGTTTGGTGGGCATTGACCTTGGGTTTTGGAGTTGTAGTTCACCTATATCCAGAGAGCACTGTGGACTCAAACAATGTTATGTTATGTTGTTGTTTGTTTTCTATCCAGAATCCCAATGTTGGAAGGAGGCTCACCACTTTAAGGTCCCTCAAACAGGCATGGGAAAACTTCAGCCCTCTGGGTGCTTTGGACTTCAACTCCCACCATTCCTAACAGCCTGAGGCCCTTTCCTGCTTAAGTGGCTGGGGGGGGGGAAAGGGCCTGAGGCTGCTAGGAATGGTGGGAGTTGGAGTCCAAAACACCTGGAAGGTCCAAGTTTGCCCATGCCAGCTTTCGACAGAGACCTCTTCCTCCCCCTTCCCCTTCTCACCCTTTCTTCCCCCTCCTGCTGGCCACCATTTTGATCCGAGGGGGCAGCGCGAGCGTGTACAGGAGGGGAGGGGGAGGGAGGAAGACGTGACCCATGCGGGCGCTACTGCGCAGACTCGCCCCAGAGCAAAGCAAGGCAAAGCGAGCAGAGCGAGGCTGGGAAGAAGGGAGCCTGAGCGGAGAAGAAAAAGTGTTCGGCAGGAGGGGGAAGAAAGGGTTTTGGAGGTTCCCATTTCCCACGGCACACCTGATGATCGCTCACGGCACACTAGTGTGCCACGGCACATTGGTTGGGAAACACTGCTTTAGGAGACAGGAGCAGAACTCAAAGGGATCTTCACAGATGAGAGAGGGGATGGGCCAAAACAAACACAATGAAGTTTCCAGCAGACCTCACAGCCTCTGAGGATGCCGGCCATAGATGCAGGCGAAATGTCAGGAGAGAATGCTGGAACACGGCCAGACAGCCATATGGAAAACTCACAGCCAAACCTAACAAAATGAAGTTCAACAGGGACCAATGTAAGATACAACATGCAAAGAGACAGAATGGGGGGGGGGGTGATGCCTGGCTCGGGAGCAGGACATGGGGGAATTCTTGGAGTCCTCATGGGAGGAAAGGGAATGTCATGCAGCAGTTCAAAAAGCCAATGGGATGTTGGCTTGCATCAAGAGGAGCCGAGCGATTATGGTCTCATCGCTGAGCCTGGAGCCCCAGGTTTCAGCCGTGGCCGGGAGAGCTTTTGCAGCCAGGTTACTAAAATTTGTGTGCCTGCTGTGTCAGCTCCACTGGTTTACCTTGGGAAGTCTGACCTTTAAAGCCCTGGCCACGGTGGTCCATGCTCTGGTTACATACCGAATTGATTACTGCAACACACTCTCAGCTGTCCTAGGGGGGCTGCCTTTGAAGACTGTTCAGGGGAAAGCCGCCTTCGCCTGAAGGAAGGTAAGCTCCCGGCTGCTAGTCCAGTGCTCGGCAGCCAGGTTACTAACCGGAGTGACATACAGGCGCACACCACTCCTCTGCTGTGTCAGCTCCACTGGTTGCCTGTCCAATTCCGAGCACAATTCAAAGTCCTGGTTTTGCATCAAGAGGAACCGAGCGAACTGGGCCCTATACAGTTCTGGCCCAGCTTACTTGATCTGACAGCCCTGCCCTATATCTGGCCCCTTATGTCCCACCTCAAAATTTACAATCTTCCGGGGAGGCCTTGCTCTCGATCCCACCCTTGTTGCAAATATGTTTGGTGGAGATAAGGGACAGGGCCTTCTCGGTGGTGGCCCCTTGCCTGTGGAACTCGCTCCCCAGTGAAATAAGATCAACTTCTTCCCTCCTTTCCTTTAGAAAAAAGTTGTGGCTTTGGGACCAGGCGTTTGGTTAAATGTTGGGAAGCAGGCGGACAATAAAATGATGACAAGGTTATGGAAGCGGACTGCAGATTGGCTTGGACAACTTATGAATGCGGAACTCAGATTACGTGTTTTAGTTATTGATATTCAATTGGTTTTTAATCTGTTTTAATGTATTTAGGATGTAATAACAACAAAACTTTATTTATACCCCACCACCATCTCCCCGAAGGGACTTGGGGCGGCTTACATGAGGTTAAACCCAATGACACCTCAGTAAAAACAACACAGCAGCCAATAATATTATTTATTTATTTATTTACTATATTTTTATACCGCCCCTCTCCGCCCGAAGGCGACTCGAGGCGGTGGACACATGGCAACGAATGCCCACAGATAAAATACATAACAATTAATAAAAACCACCATATAATAGCAAAAATTCGCAGTTAGAAATATAAAATACAGTACAATCAATAAACTCACATATAAGCAATAACACACAAAGTTTAAAAACATACAATGGCTGCAGACGACAGGAAAGGAAGGAGATTCCACCTGAACACGAGGAAGAACTTCCTGAACTGTTCAACAGTGGAACTCTCTCTCTCTCTCTCTCTCTCTCTCTCTCTCTCTCTCTCTCTCTCTCTCTCTCTCTCTCTCTCTCTCTCTCTGCCTCAGAGGGAGCGTGGCGAAGGCTCCTTTTTGGAGGCTTTGAAGCAGAGGCTGGATGGCCATCTGTCAGGAGTGCTTAGAAGGTGATTTTCCTGCTCCTTGGCAGAATGGGGTTGGACTGGATGGCCCACGAGGTCTTTTCCAACTCAAGGATTCTCTCATTCAGAGAGGCCTCGTCGTTCTCTGGCAAAGCAGGAGAGAAAGGCCAGGAGAGCGCCTGGTGCTCCTCGATGGTGCCAAATGCTGACGCATGTCACTGTGATGGCATGCATTTTATTGGTGGCGCGTGACGGAGCAGGCTCAGGCCCGGATTAACTTCTTTTGGCGCCATAGGCCACACGTTGGAAGCCCCGCCCCTGGGGCCGCTGCTGCCATGCGCGGCATCCAGGAACATGGCGGAGGAGGCAGGGGCGCCCTCCTGCCGCGCGCGGCAGCAGCCCCGGGGGTGGGGCTTCCCTCCGCCTCTTCCTCCTCCTTGCCGGGACCGCCTTCCTTCAGTCATGGAAGGCGGTCGCGGGGAGGAGGAGGAAGGGAAGCCCTGCCCCCGGGGCACTGCTGGGCATGTGCCCCTACCTCCTTCGCCATTTTCCTGGGTGCCGCGCATGGCTGGCAGCGGCCCCGGGGCTTCCCTTCCTCCTCCTCCCTGCGGCACCCAGGAACATGGCGGAAAAGGGCAGAGGCACCCTCCTGCCGCACGCACATACCCGCCAGCGGCCCCGGGGGCGGGCCTTCCATCCGCCTCATCCTCGCGCCCTCCCCCGAGAGAGAGAGAGAGAGAGAAAGAGAGAAAGAGAGATAGAGAGAGAGAGAGAGAGAGAGAGAGAGAGAGAGTCATCATGCCGCACGTTGCAGTTTTGTTTGAACATTTTTTTAAATCCTTGATCTGGCGCCCCCCCTAGGCCTGCGCCCATAGGCTATGGCCTAGTGTGGCCTTATGGGTAATCCGGGCCTGAGCAGGCTTCGGCCCTTTGGCGCCATCTCATCCCAGTCCATTGCAGGTTATGATCCTCACCTAAGCAGGTGAAGAAATAAATCAACAAAACAGGATGAATCATAGAATTATAGAATTGGAAGGGACCCCCAAAGGCTATCCAGTCCACCCTCCTCCTGCCAGGCAGGAAGATACAATTAAAGCAGCCCTGACAGATGGCCATGCGGCATGTGCTTAAAAACCTACAGAGAAGGAGATGCTAACTGCTCTTTCTATCAGGACGGTTTTCGTAATATTTCGCTGGTCTGTCTTTTCCTGCCATTTGAATCCATTGCGTCATTGCGTCTTCCTCTGTTTGTTTCTTTGCTTTTGGGCTGAGACTGAACCGCTTGGGCAAATCTGAGCAAACTTGGGCCCCCCTTACAGGTGTTTTGGACTTCCAGCTGTTAGGAATTGTGGGAGTTGAAGTCCAAAACACTGGGAAGGAGGGCCCAAGTTTGCCTAGGCCTGCCATACAGCTCTCTCTCTCTTCTATTTTATCCATTGCAATATACAATTTTTGCAATATACGAGCCAATGTCCGGGAATGCAAAGCCACCCGTTCCGGAAGCACTTCCTCCCCTGGGCCTCCTCGATCAAAAGCTTGTGCTCCTCAAAGGGTTTCACCATCACGGGTCCTCTACCAGCCTTTGCCCACAGGAAGATGGGCTTTGGAGTCCTGCATAGTGTCACGTCCCAATGCCAACAGCATTTGGAGAGATTCTTTCCTTTGCCATTTAAGAACATAAGAAGAGCCATGCTGAATCGGACCTCAGCCCATCTAGTCCAGCATTCTGTATCACACAGTGGCCCACCAGTTGTACACGGGGATCTCGAGCAGAAGGGAGGGCAAAACCCTGACCTGCTCCCGACCCCCCACAACCAGTACCCAGGGAAATCCTGCCTACCTCAACCAACTCCGAGGTGGCACTTGAATGTCCTTTTCAGTAACTACCGATACATTTGAGGCTGGAGAAAGGTAGCAAGGCTCAAAACCAAACAAGAGAAAGAAAACCAAACGCGACTGGTTTCTATTTCTGGGTGATGATGGGTCATTGCCCTCAACCCTCTCCTTCAGAAGCGTCCGGAGTGGTATGTACGAAGGCCTCGGGCGTGAGGGAGATTTCTTCACTCCATGTGTGGAATGTAATCGGACCCAGAGAGATGCAAATCGCCTCCCTTGCCCTACATTTTCAGAGGAGATAACTGGTTTTGGTGATCTTTACAGTGGTCAACAAGTCCTGATGTGTGAAGGCCATAAACCCGCTCCCCAAAGGCCAGCTTCCCTGGGTTCAACGCTCTTGGGTTGACCTCGATTGTGTGCCAGGGAGCCCATGGTCTTCGTGCCGAGCTCTGCTAAGAGATTGTCATGTTACACATTTCTCCAATTGTACTTTACTTACTTAGGCGATCCCTCATAGTCCGAGGATGATGGTCCTCCAAGTGCGGTGTCCAGGCGGTGGGTCCATAGGTGATTGTGGTGCCCTGTCTTGACCTGCATGATCTTCCTTCTGCAGTGAGGACATCGGTTTCCAGGTAGAAGGAGGTCCCGGCCAGGGTGGGCTTGACGCGCCTCCTTCCTCTTGGCACATTCCTCTCTTTCACCCTTCATTCATGCCTCTTCAAATTCTACAGCACTGCTGGTCACAGCTGACCTCCAGCTAGAGCTTCGCAGTTCTCTGTGTCTATGCCACAGTTTTTAAAGTTGGGTTTGAGCCCATCTTTAAATCTCCAATTGTAGGACACCATTGATTGCAAGATGCACACTAACTGCTGTATTTAGTTATTTATTGATCATGTCAGAAGCAAACTGAGGTTATAGTTGTAATGCATTTAAAAACACAAAGTTAAAAAAACCCTTGGCATTAGACATGAGAGAAGCCTCCCCGCAGGATCGTAACACATCCGGGCAGGGCCGTAGCCAGGATTTTGATGGGGGGGGGGGTGAGTTTGGTTCGGGGTGGGGGCTGAGACTGGGTGGGAGAGGGTCTACCCTAGCAAACCTTTTGTATTGTTATCCCAATAACCCCATGAATGTGGGATATAATGAGCATGGTGATCAGATCATGATATGAATAAACATAACAGTTTAAATAATGTACCAGTAAGGCCTTCTCGCAGACCACCCTGAGAATTTCGGAAGGGGGGGGGGCTGAAGCCCCCTAAGGCGCCCCCCCTGGCTACATGCCTGCATCCAGGCCTCCCCTGGACAACAGATGATTCTCTCACAACCAGAAGTGTCTTGCAGTATAAAACTAAACTAACTGCAGTACCATCAACAGAATGTGCGTGCGCGCGCGCGCACACACACACACACACATATGGTGTGTTCATTTTGAGTAACATCATAACTCAAAATCCACTGGACGAATAGCCTCCAAACTTGGCCACAAGACACCTACTATCCCAAGGGATGACCATCACTCAAAAAATGATTTTGTCATTTGGGAGTTGTAGTTGCTGGGATTTATAGTTAACCTACAATCAAAGAGCATTCTGAACTCCACCAAGGTTGGAATTGAACCAAACTTGGCACACAGAACTCCCATGACCAAAACTAGAAGGCTTTGCTGGGCATTGTCCTTGAGTTTGGGAGTTGTAGTTCACCTATATCTAGAGAGCGCTGTGGATGCAAACAATGAGGGATCTAGCCCAAACTTGGTACAAACACTCCATATACCCAACTATGAACACAGATGGTGTTTTGGGGAAATAGACCTTGACATCTGGGAGTTGCAGTTACTGAGATTTATAGTTCACCTCCAATGAAAGAGCACTCTGGACCCTACCCACGACAGAATTGGGCTGAAGTTCCCACACAGAACCCCCCATGACTAACAGAAAACATTGTGTTTTCTTGCTACCCTTCTGACACCCCCTCGCAACACCCCCCCCTCCCCCCCGGGGGTCCCCGGTTGAGAAATGCTGCCTGAAGGCCATCCAGCCCAACTCCCGTCACCAGGGCAAGAAAACATCATCAAAGCCCTCCTGACAAAGCGCCATCCAGCCATAGATATAGAGAGATGGATATGATTCACACATACACATGGCAGATGTAATATCACAGATTTGAAAGGGACCCCTAAAGAAGGACAATTATTTGGTGCGTGTTCCAGAGGAGGCAAACCAGGCCATCTCCACATCAACACGGACAAAGAAACAGCAAGAAGTACTGTTTACCCACAAGCGGAAAGACATGGCATAGATTAAAAACCAACACTTTCTCATTGCTTTATTTTCAAGATCACCAGGCTGGGCCGCAGCAACACCTGGCAGGGGACGGCTAGTATATATTTGGTTGGGGGGAGGGGGAGCCAGCTCTCCAGGATGGGACCTGGCCCTTGCAGTGGCTCTGATCATTCCTGGGGGACTGCACTCAGATGGTGCTGCTGGGGGACACCTGCTCGGACCCCTGGCCTTTGACTTGTGGGGTCCCGCAAGGTTCCATTCTCTCCCCCATGCTTTTCAACATCTACATGAAACCACTGGGTGAGGTCATCCAGAGCTTTGGAGTCCGGTGTCATCTGTACACAGATGACAACAACTCAATTACTCATTTCCACTGAAGTCCAAGGAAGCTCCCTGAATCCTGAACCAGTGCCTGGCAGCTGTGATGGACTGGGTGGGGGCTAAGAAACAGAGGCTAGGGGGGGGGCTACTATATATAGCATTACTTCGCAAACGAAGATTCTTAGGAAAGACTCATCCTACGCTTTTTACAAGCGCGTTGATGACTAAGAAGGCCAATCCGAGATAGGCAAGTCTGGTTGCAGAAAGTACAGCAGAAAGTCTCCTTGGGTGATGTTGTTTCAAAGTTGCGGTTCTTTCTGCGTTGTCGTTTTTCTTTGAGACCCGTTTGGCATGTCTTCTCGAAAGAGGCCGCAGCATTGTGGATAGTGCGTCTCCATGTCTCCTAGTGGCTACTAGGCCTGGGTTAAACACCCAGTTTGGACGCGGATTTCTTCCCTCCGCATGAGAACTGGGGCGAGAACTGGGGTGAAAGCCGGACCTTGGCAAAGTGCGCCTTCTCTGATGGCCAAGGGGGCACTGCAAGGAGGGGGCACTGAAAGGGGGCACTGCCGCCCCTCCCCGTGGAAAACATGGTCCCAGATGCCACAGAGGAGTGCCTTGGGCACCTGAGGCCAAAGCACCGTGGAGGAGTAGAAGCAGACCCACCCGGACTTCCTCCCGCCCTACGCTCTACAAAACATTTTCTTGTCAAATGACAGGACAATGACTTTCCCCAAGTCCCCCAAGCCTTCTGCCAACGTCACGAGGAAAAACCCATCCACTGGAGATCGGGGCGCTGTGTTCGGCTTCACCAGCCACTTGCTCCGGGGGAAAAGCTCAGGGAAAGAAAGTTGGGGCTGCCGTGGGAAGCTCTGGAGTTTCTTTCTCCCGCGTTGACTTGGGAGAAAGAAAGAAAGAAAGAAAGAAAGAAAGAAAGAAAGAAAGAAAGAAAGAAAGGAAGGGAGGGAAGGTGGAGATAGGCAATTTTTTCCAATTTATTTCCAAAAATGGCCGTGGCGGCTTCGAAATGGCAAATTTACTTCTGGGTTTCTTACATTGCGTCAAAACTGCTTCAAAGGTGAATTTAATCTAAATTCATTCCGATTTTAAGCGCATTCCGATGCACCTATCCAGGCCTAGTGGCTACGTGTGCTTGATGGGGCATTTTTTAGAAGTCAGCTCTCCTAAAGTCCAGAATGCGGGTTTGTCTTGTCTTAGTTTCAGCCTTTCTTCATATTGTAAACTGCAGGAGCACGTGGACACTTGCCCCTAAGGATTCAATCACTTTGACCACATTGATCAGGTCCTCCGCTTTTGTTAGGCTGAGATCAAGAGTATCCGAGCCCTTTGTTGCCTCTTCTACCTTCCGGACCATAAGATTGTCTGCAAGGCAAGCGAGGAATTTGTTGGACTTTGTACTCTTGGCTGAGTTGGTTTTCCAGAAAATATCGGGATAGTTGAAATCGTCCATGACTACTATATCTCTTCTTTGTGCCTGTTTGGTCAACTGTTGGCAAAAGACTTAATCAATTTCTTCATCCTGTGTTGGAGGTCTGTAGGAGACACCCACAACGAGATCTTTTTGAGTCCCGGTTCCCTTGATTCTTACCCAGATGCTTTCAAGCTGGTTCCCCGGATTGCAGTCTTGCATCTCTTCTGCAGCGTAACAGTTTCTCACATATAAGGCTACTCCTCATCCTCTCCCCTTTGTTCTGTTTCTGTGAAAGTGTCTATAGCCCTCGATGTCTACAGTCTGGGGGTCCCCCTAGGCTCACTGCTGATGCTTGAAGCTCAGGGGTCAGCAGTGGCCGGGAGGGCCTTTGTGCAGTTACATCTTGTTGAGACTGAAATGTAATGGGAGATTTCAATATTGATTGTGTGTTTTAAAGCTTGCCATTTGCTGTGTCTACCATGTGCTATGTGTGTATGCAGGGGGCTGTCCAGCATTCATTGAGTCAATTAATCAAAGAGCTACTATGTGTTCCTAGAAAGTATTGCAATGATGTATTCCTGTTTCCTAATTAATGAGACCGGGTTGTGTCATAACTGTTGGCATGCTGGAGGCATGGCTTGTAACTGATAACAGCAGCAGCCAGCGCCATTCCTTCTTCTCACGCTGTGTGCTGGAGAGATCGGACGGATTTACTAAGTGCTCTGTATATAGCTGCAAATAAACAGTTGATTGTTTATGGCTGCAATTTCGTCAGTCCTTCAATCATCGGGAGCAGCGTGTGCCGCAGCTCCGACAAATCTTGTGCGCCAGCTGTGATCATACCTCAAAGAGGTTGACTTGGCCATGGAGGTCCATGCCTTACTTACATCCAGAATGGACTACTGTAATGCACTCTACGTGGGGCTGCCTTTGAAGACAGCTTGGAAACTGCAGTTAGTAAAAAGGTCGGCAGCCAGATTACTAACTGGGGCAGGCTATAGGGAGCATACGGCCCCTCTCCTGAAGCAGCTTCATTAGTTGCCTATTTGCTTCCGGGCCCAATTCAAAGTGCAGGTTATTATTACCTATAAAGCTCTGCACAGTTCAGGTCCTGCCTATTTACGTGACTGCATCTCCCTTTATGAACCTGTTAGGGCTTTAAGATTGGCTGGGAAGAATCCTCTTAATAGTGCCCCCCTCCCCCGACTCTGGACTCCCCACCCCCCACCCCCAGGAGATCAGACAAGCAGCCACCTTCATGACTTTTAAGAAGGAGTTCAAGACTTGGCTGTTTCAACTGTCTTCCTTTCATCGAGCCTGCAAGACGGCTCTTTTTCGCTTGGCTTTCCCAGTCGAGTAATTGCTTTGCTTATTGCCTAGTCTAGCAGAGGAATATTTTTAGTATTGTAACAATTTTTAGATAAGTTGGTGTCTAGTCACTTGTTTTATACTGTATGTTTTATATTGCTTGCTTACACTGCTGTAAACCGCTCCGAGCTTTCTAGAGGGAGCGGTCTAGAAGCCAAAACAATAAATAAATAAATAAATAAAAATAAAGGTTATTATTTTTATTATTATTTAGGTAAGGTTAAGGTTAACGTTTTCCCCTGACCTTAAGTCCAGTCGTGCCCGACTCTGGGGGTTGGTGGCTCATCTCCATTTCTAAGGCAAAGAGCCAGCATTGTCCCTAGACTCTTCCAAGGTCATGTGGCCGGCATGAGAACCATTACCTTCCTGCTGCAGCAGTCCCTATTGATCTACTCACATTTGCATGTTTTTGAACTGCTAGGTTGGCAGAAGCTGAGGCTGACAGCGGACGCTTATGTCACTTCCCGGATTTGAAACTGCAACAAGCTCAGCAGCTCAACGATTTAACTCACTGTGCCACCGGGCTCCCATTATTTGATACATATCAAGATTAGTACACAGCAAACAAGGTCACTCTGCTGGCTGTTGTATTGGATCCCACGTCAGACCTTTCCCAAGTGTCTAGGACTGTATAGTGTGTCGGCGAATTATATGTGCAGATCCGAGTAGGGTGGCCTTTTGCAGCTGAGAGGTGGTGATCTTATTAGCACCAATTGATTTTAAGTGCAGGCCAAGGTTTTTAGGCCCTGCACCCAGTGTGCCGATCCCCACTGGGACCTCCTTGACTGGCTTGTGCCAGAGTCTCTGCAGTTTGAGCTTTAAATCCTCGTATCGTGTCAGCTTTTACAGTTGCTTCTCGTCAATTCTGCTGTCAACTGGGATTGCAACATCAAAAATTCATACTTTGTTTTTTCCTTTTAATATTTCCACAATGTTAAACTAAAACTGAGTTCTAGGCTACATGTGTAAGTAAATCTCTGAAATGTCAGTCTGAATTTGGAAGTCCAAAATTATTATTATTAAGACACAACTCTTTTTAGGTGTTTTTTAAAGTGATGGTCTCTCCTTGGGTTAGTAGGTGTCTTGTAACCAAATTTGGCGGCAGTTCATCCAGTGGTTTTTTAGTTACCGTGTTTCCCCGAAAGTAAGACAGCGTCTTACTTTCTTTTGAACCCCAAATCCCCCTACGGCACTTTCGAGTACGGCTTACATTACCGTACCCGAAAGTAACCTTTCTTCCCTTGGCCGCCTCCTCCTCCGCCTCCTCCGCCCGCCGCTTGCCTCCTCCTCCGCCTCCAGTCCCCCGCCGCCACTTGCCGCTGCCGCGCCTCCCTCCGCCTCGGTGCCGCCTCCCCCGCCGCCGCCTCCCCCGCCGCCACTTGCCGCTGCCGCCGCCTCCCTCCGCCTCCAGTGCCGCCTCCCCGCCGCCGCCTCCCCCGCCGCCACTTTCGCTGCCGCCGCCTCCCTCCGCCTCGGTGCCGCCTCCCCCGCCCGCCGCCTCCCCCGCCGCCACTTGCGCTGCCGCCGCCTCCCTCCTCCTCGGTGCCGCCTCCCCCGCCGCCGGCTCCCCCGCCGCCACTTGCCGCTGCCGCCGCCTCCCTCCGCCTCCGTTGCCGCTTGCCTCCGGTTCCGCTTGCCTCGGTTCCGCTTGCCTCCGCCGCCGCTTGCCTCCGCTGCCGCTTGGGCACCGCCTCCATAGCGGCCCCACGCCTGCGCCAGGCGCGTCTGCGCCGGGCGCCTCCAGGCCTTCTGCCCATGCGCGAATGGCGGCGGGGGGAGGCGGCGGCGGGGGAGGCGGAAAGGCGGGGGAGGCGGCGGCGGTAAGCAGCAGCGGGGGAGGCAAGGCGGCGGCGGGGAAGCGGAGGAGGAGGAGGCGGCGGAGGAGGCGGGACCGAGGAGGAGGCGGGACTGAGTGACGGCGGCCGGGGGTACGGCTTACATTCGGGTACGGCTTACATTAGCCGACCCCCCTGACACCCCCGATACGTCTTACAATCGGGGGTGTCATACTTTCGGGGAAACACGGTATGTTAATCCCACAAACAAACATTACATTTTTATTTACCGTATATACTCGAACATAAGCCGACCCGAATATAAGCCGAGACACCTAATTTTACCACCAAAACTGAGAAATTGTATTGACTCAAGTATAAGCCGAGGGTGGGAAATGCAACCGCCAGGGCCGGCCCCGCCCATTCCGCCGCCTACGCGGTCGCGTAGAGGGGCGACGGTACGGGGGGAAATAAGGTTTGCCTACCCCCCCGGGAGAGGTGGGGCCGCCCCTGGCAGCCGCTACGGGTAAATTTCAAAATAAAAATAGATAACCAATAAAATTACAATAATTGAGGCATCAGGTGGTGAAATGTTTTTGAATATTTGCATGAAACTGTAATTTAAGATAAGACTGCCCAGCTCTGATTAAATAATTATTCTAACCTTCTTCACTGTAAATGTACTTACGTATCCTTCCAACAATAATAGAGTAAAATAATGGAACTGCAATAATAACAGTATTAATACAGTGAAATAATAAATGTAATAATAATATTTATTTATTTATTTATTTGCCATGCTTCTATACTGCCTCTCTCAGCCCGAAGGCGACTTGAGGCGGTGAACAAGCGGCAGCAAGTGCCCACATACAACACATCATAATAAGATAAAAACAATCATATAAAACCATATAAATTAACAATTAAAACTACAAAATACAAATCTCAGCTCCACAACCTTAAAATCAGTTTCCGTTTCGTCGTCCTTATGATCCTGTGATCTAGGTTAATTAAAGTTCGTCTGCGAATGCTTGCTCGAACAGCCAAGTCTTGACTTTCTTACGAAAGGTCAGGAGGGAGAGGGCCAATTTGATGTCACTAGGAAGGGAGTTCCAAAGCCGAGGAGCCACCACTGAGAAGGCCCTGTCTCTCGTCCCCGCCAGACGCACCTGCGAAGAAGGCGGGACCGAGAGCAGGGCCTCTCCGGATGATCTTAAGCATCTTGATGGTTCATAGGGAGAGATGCGTTCGGACAGGTAAGTTGGACCAAAACCGTTTAGAGCTTTAAAGGCCAAAACCAGCACTTTGAGTTGTGACCGGTAGCAAACTGGTAGCCAGTGGAGCTGGGACGACAGGGGAGTTCTACGCTCCCTGAGTGCCACTCCTGTTATCAACCTGGCTGCTGTCCATTCGACTAGTTGCAGCTTCCGAACAATCTTCAAAGGCAACCCAACATTGAGAGCGTTGCAGTAATCTATACGGGATGTAACCAGAGCATGGACTACTGTGGCCAAGTCAGACTTCCCAAGGTACGAGCGCAGCTGGCGCACAAGTTTTAATTGTGCAAATGCTCCCCTGGTCACCGCCGAAACCTGGGGTTCCAGGCTCAGCGATGAGTCCAGGAACACACCCAGACTGCAAACCTGCGTCTTCAGGGGGAGTGTAACCCTGTCCAACACAGGCTGTAACCCTATGCCCTGTTCGGCCTTTCGACTGACCAGGAGGACCTCTGTCTTGTCTGGATTCAATTTCAATTTGTTCGCCCTCACCCAGTCCGACACAGCGGCCAAGCACCAGTTCAGGACCTGAACAGCCTCCTTAGTAGCAGGTGGGAAAGAGTGACAGAGTTGGACGTCATCTGCGTACAGATAACACCGCACCCCGAAACTCCGGATGACCTCTCCCAGCGGCTTCATGTAGATGTTAAACAACATGGGAGATAGTATTGAACCCTGAGGAACCCCACAAGACAATGGTTGAGGGGTTGAACAGGTATCTCCCAGTAACACTTTCTGAGATCGGCCCTCCACAAAGGACCGGAGCCACTGCTAGACAGTACCTCCAAGGCCCATTTCCGCGAGGCGTCCCAGAAGGATACCATGGTCAACGAGTAAAATAATGAATGCAATAATAATAAAGTAATAAATGTAATAATAATAGTGTAAAATACTGTGAATGCAATAATAATAAATAGAGTAAAATTAATGTAATAAAATAATGTAAAATAAGAAATAACCTTGACGCGAGTATAAGCCGAGGGGAGCTTTTTCAGCCTAAAAAGGGGGCTGAAAAACTAGGCTTATACTCGAGTATATACAGTATATAGATAAGCTGGCCAATGGCAACATTCACACTTGCCTCAAGCCGACAAGAGTTCTTTGTCCCATCGGGACATTCCACAGTTATATAAACCTCACTTGCCTAATTACCAAAAGACCTCACAACCTTTGAGGATGTTTGCCATAGATGTGGGCGAAAGGTCAGGGGAGAGTGCTTCTGGAACATGCTCTGTGGGAGGGAGGGACATTTCGTGATAGTTTATCTCACCAACGCCAGGAGAGAGTGCTGCTGGAACATGGCCACGCAGCCCGGAAAAATCACAGCAACCCAATCCTAGCTTTATTTCTTGCCCGCCTCTCCTCATGGTTCGAGGCGGGCGACGGCATTCCTCAAACATAAACAAACACATCGCCACGGGTAATGGTTCAACTCTTGTCTGCTCTGGCCAGATCTGTCCCGTCCTGCACAAAACAATTCAACAAGGTCATTGACAAGCTCGAAGGTGTTCAGAGAAAGGTGAGCAAAACAGCCAAGCCCGATGAGAAGCGGCTGAGGAATGTTTCGCTTGCATAAGAGGAGCAGGCTGGCTGGGAGAAGGGGACGGGACTGCCATGTTTCAGTATTTGGAAAGATGGCATATAACTGAGGAATCATAGCGATAGAAGAGAACACAAAGGCCATCTAGTCCAACCCTTTCTGCCTGGGAGGAATGCACAATCTAAGCCCTCCTGACAGATGGCCATCTAGTCCCTGTTCAAAAAATGCCGGAGAAGGAGACCCCACCGGACTCTGAGGAAGCTCCCTGTTCCTCTGCTGAACAGCCCCTATCTCCAGGAAGTTCTTCCTCGTGTTTAGGTGGAATCCCTCTTCCTGCAATTTGAATCCACGATTTCCATTGTGACGCAATCTCTGGCCGAGCAGCTCTTGCCTTCAGGAAGTTCTTCCTAAGATCTACTGTAGGTGGAATCCCTCTTCCTGCAATTTGAATCCAAGGCTCCACGGCGTCCTGGTCTCTGGAGATGGCTCGCTCCCTCATCGAGATGATACGGTTTCAAGCATGTCGACACGGGTGTCATGTCCCCTTATCTCAACCTTCTCTCTTCCAAGCTAAACAATTCCTAAGCCACTCCTCAGAGAGAGGACTTGGCATCCAAACGCTCCACCGTTTTGGTCGCCCTTGAATTGTTTTGCTCAGAACTGGACGCAGGGTTATTCCAGGTGAGGCCTGGCCCAAGCAGAATATAGAGTGGCATTGTTAGAGACCCTCATTTTGGGTCTTATCAAAGGCTAGGCCAGGGAGGCGCAATAGAATGAGGCAATCCCATTGGGGAAGATCAAAAACAAGGTTTAATCATTCATGGCATGAAGGAGTCGGACAGTCGTGTCGGGACACACGCAGGTGACCACACCTTACAAGGACTGCCGCCCCGATCAGACAAGAAGCCACAGTCTTATACTTTTCAGTTACAGGCGAAACACAAAGCAAATTGATTTAGGTCATTAATCAGAACTTGTCATCTTTCATTGACCTTTACAGTGGAAAGCACCTGTTGATCTAATTTGCAAAAAACATATTTTTGACATTGGATTCTAACCACAAAACGTTCTATTTATGAGCTTTCAGTTTCATCACTTATGCCCGTTACCTATGTCAGTGTTTCCCAACCTTTTTTGAGCTGCGGCACACTTTTAACATTAAAAAAATCCGGGGGCACACCACCAACCAAAATGACACAAAATGACACTCTAACACAGTAAAGAACGGCTGGGGAGATGGTGGCCTGCTGGGAGCAGCTGCAGTGCTGAAGCCGGGGGAGGGGGAGGAGCCAGGCCGTGCCATGCCCCGCCCCCTCCCCCGGCTTCAGTTCTCCCACAGCTTCGCCAGCCTTGAGGGGGCAGTGCCAAGCCAGCATTGTGCTGGCTCTGCGACTGCTGGCTTGGCACTGCCCCCTCAAGGCTGGCAAAGCTGTGTGAGCGCTGAAGCCAGGGGGGGGGCATGCCCTGCCCCCTCCCCCGGCTTCAGCTCTCCCACAGAGGAGGAGCATGGTGATGGATGGGCTTCAGTAAGCAGAGCTCCTCCTCCGCGCAGCTTCAGCGAGCGAGGGGTGAGAGTCATGGTGGGAGTCATGGCGGATTGGAGGCTGGTTGGAGAAACGGCCGAAGGAGGCGGCGCCCCGGCCCCTTCTTTTTCTTTGCCGCCGCCCGTCCCTTCCTCCTCCTCCCCCAAGCAGCAGGAGTTCGGCAGGAGGAGAGGGGAAGGAAGGGGGGCAGAAAGCACACCTGATGATCGCTCGCGGCACACTAGTGTGCCACGGCACACTGGTTGAGAAACACTGACCTATGTCACTGATCCTTGGTTCATGGGGAAACTTTGTATTCAATTATAAGATAACTGTGAATCTAATTTAAGCATTTTTAAGGTTTCTAAAAGAAAAGAGGACCCACCCTCCAGGTGTTATGGACTTCAACTCCCACCATTCCTAACAGCCTCAGACCCTTTCATTTCCCCCCTCAGCCGCTTAAATGGAGGGTAACCTGGCCTGGCCCAATTTGGGCCCTCTCCCTCCCTCCGGGTGTTTTGGACTCCAACTCCCACCATTCCTCACAGCCTCAGGCCCCTTCCTTTCCCCCCTCAGCCGCTTAAATGGGGGGTAACCTGGCTTGGGCCAACTTAAGCAGAAAAGGAAAGAGACAAGGGAAAACATGCAAATGTGAGTAGATCAATAGATACCGTTTTGGCAACGCGAAGAGGAGGTGTCTATGGACAATAGGTTCCTCAGCTTGGAAATGGAACAAGGGCACCTCCCCATGGCCAGAGTTGAGTACCACCTTCAGAAGCCGGAAATGTTCTGTGTGTTGAATGCCATTGTTCATTGTATACAAGGCATTGAATGTTTGCCTATATATGTGTATACTGCAATCCGCTCTGAGTCCCCTCGGGGAGATAGAGTGGAATATAAATAAAGGGTATTATTATTATTATTATTATCCGTGTCCTGAGTGGCTCAAGATTCCATTGGACATCAGTGCTGGTTGGCGGGAAAATCAATAAACAGTTATTGGAGCACTTGCCAGTCCTTCAATGGTCTGCAATCTGAACGGAATGTGGTGTGCCATTGGGAAATGAGTCCACGATGGTTAAGGCAGTGGCTTCGTTCCAATGTACACAATAGAGGCTTGGAGATGATGGCCATTTCAACAGGTGAGGCTGACTTGGGGCATGGGTGCTGGGTCTTTCTCAGAGATAGCCCTGATCTTATCAATGGACACAGGAAACAAACCCGGGAAGCTCTGACATACATTCATGGAGTGATTTCCCTGTCTCCCAGTTCATGGCGAGGGGATCATAGAAAATAAAGGCAGGGGTTTTGGATGTGAGTGACCAGACCACAGTCCAGAGACAATTCGTGACAAAGGTTTAGGTGAAGCATGGACTCGTTGGGTCTGCCGCACCCATGGCTTCTATTTCCCACTTCTACATATGGAGATGCACTATCCACAATGCTGCGGCCTCTTTTGAAAAGACACGCCAAATAGGTCTCGAAGAGAAACGACAACGCAGAAAGAACCGCAACTTGGAAACACCATCACCCAAGGAGACTTTCTGCTGTGCTTTCTGCAACCGAACTTGCCTATCTCAGATTGGCCTTTTTAGTCATCAACGCGCTTGTAAAAAGTGTGGGATGAGCCCTTCATAAGAATCTTCGTTCGCGAAGTAATGCCGAGAGAGATATTTAATAATTTGAGGTCTGGTTTCATAACATTGGGGGCAAAGGTGCAGCATACAAGAAATAGATGTTGTTATCTGTTGTACTTCAGCTCAGTAGCTGAAAGGCTACTGAAAGGACCGCAGGCAGGAATGGAGGTGACCAGGCCATGCCTCCGAGCCACGAACGGCCAGGCCATTCGTGGAATGCAGTCCGTCCTGAGTCACTGGGCAGCCCAGACCTGAACATCAGCCGGAGCAGCATCTCTTCTAACGGTCGGCCTCCCTCTCTCTCCGGAGCAAGAGGAGCCACGCCGATGCAGCCTCCACACCTGCATCGTCAGGGGACTGAAGAGCCCCAAAGGACATGGGCACAGTGGTCCCTGCCCCCGGCAGGCAGGCAGGGATGGCAAAGGCCTCCCAAACTCCCACAATGGCACGTCCCCTCTGGAGGTTTTCCGGGATTTTGCCTGTGGGAAGAACAACCTTGAAGGATTAGATCCTGAGCATCCGGGATCAGTGTGACTATGGTTTGTCCCACTGAGTTGAACAGGCCTGCTTGGAGATGGCTCCGTCTGTCTCTTCCCGTCAGGAATCCGCCCCACATCCCTCCGTCACACCAATCTGAGATTTGGGGACTTGAACTAGCAAGGGCTGCAGAAACAAAAAAGCGGCCCTGAATTTCAAGTTATTATTATTATTATAATTATACATCACACTTGTATACCTCCACTCCCCGAAGGCTCAGAGCGGTTTACAGCAGTTGAGGTACAAAGTGGGGGGGGGGAAGGGAGGGGAGGGAAGGGGAAAGGGAGGGAGGAGTCCGACGGCGATGACCAGCTAAGGCACTGTCCTGTCATCGAAAGATGGCAGGCGAAGAGGCCCCAGCAAGATCGCCGGTACCCGGGTACAGGCAGAAGACAGCGCCCGCAGACTTCCGTCTGGCCGTCTGTGTTGGGTGTTCTGGCTCGCCCGTAAGGTGTCCACACTGGCACTCGTAGTGGCCGGGTTTGTCGCTCGGGGCTCTGACTGTCTGTAGCCAGAGCTCCAGAAAGTCCTGGATTGGAAGGTCCTCTGGGGCCTATCCACCTTCGGAGTAGGACGCCTCTTCGCCAGTGAGTCGGTAGGAGGCAAGGCTCTGAGGGCTCGACCCTCATGGAGGGGGGCCGTTCCCATCTCGCACTCTACCCTGCGCTTCCGCATCTGGCGCCGACGCCTCCTCTTCCAGGGGCCGTTATGCTTCCGGGCAGGGTCCTCATTGGGAGTGGGGTCCTCCAAGGGAGGGGCTTCCGGTGGGTGACTGCTTCCTGTCTCCTCCACTGAAGGTAGCCGGTGGTCTTTAGGTGTCCATGTGGAAAATTTCTTTTCAGCAGCTCATGAAGCAAGATCTCTCTCTCTCTCTCTCTCTCTCTCTCTCTCTCTCTCTCTCTCTCCAAGCACAGCTCAAGCCTAAAATGTAACTGTTGCCCAAACTCCCAGGCTCAGCTAGCTCCCCAGTCAGCTTTGTGGTTTGCATTTTCAGTTAACTGACTTCTTACATGCTTCAGCAAGAAGGGCTCGACAATAAACAACACATCCCCTTCCTTAGTTATGCAAAAGAAGCCAGTTGAAGGGTCTGCATGGGAAATGCCAAGCCTGGAAGCTCACCCAGACAGGGCTATAAGCATTAGGTGGATGCAACAGTCTCAGATGTAAGAGAGTTCAAACAGGAATGGTGTTTTGCTGGATTGAACCGAATGGGAGCCTCACAAAAAGGAAGAAAGTTCAGACAGGACCCAGGAAAAGTGCAAATGGTGTTTGATAGATTGAATGATTTGTAATCGGGAAATTGCTTACTTGAATCACTTTGATAAACAACTGGCCAAAGTACCATATGAAAGACATAATGAAGGGGAAAGAGGGGCATGTAAGGAGAAATGCATGAAGGGGTGAAAATGTACTTGCCAATTCTGCGTATCAGAACCTCATTCGGTGTGGCGCTTTCTTTCACAGGTCTCTATTTGCAAATCTGTTAATCTGTTGTATCTCCAATTCCTGGCCTCTCGGCTCCTCATTGGGAAACCGGGCCTCGGAGGTTTCAGGGTTTGCCTTTTAAAGAGGCAATGCAACTCGGCTCCAAAATTCCTGAGGTTAAGGCTTGATCATATCTTGAGAAAACCCTGTGGTTCTGTGAAGGGTTTATGTCTCTTCTTGGAAGGATGGACGAGCTATTCCCTGGGGTGTATGTATATGTGCTTGTGCAACTTTGCTAAGTTCATTCAGAAGTCACCTGGAACCGGTGGATGGGTCATCCGCAGGCTCCGTTTCCGGACGCTCTTGAAGTCAAGGGGCTTGGGGGTCCTGGTGTTTTGATAACAGAGGTATCCCATAATGGAGGAGGGCAGAGCTTGCCTTGGCTGGATTTCTGGTTATGCCTTAGACCCAGAGCCATGAATGGTGCTCCTGCCTGGCAGAAGGGGCTTGGGTGGCCCTTGTGGTCCTCTTCTGCTCTTCTCCTTCCTGTGCGGCCTCCATCCCAGACCTCCCGCTTCTCCTGCACCTTGCCCCTAGCCAGCCATTCCTGAAAAGGGAACGGGGAGGAAGGGAGACCCACTTGGTGCCTCTTGCAGAGGAGGCTGAGCCTGTCGCGAGTCCGCAGGCGCCTATTTACTTTGCTTCTAGACCGCCTCTCTCAGCTCGAAGGGTCTTCTAAAATGCGGGTCTTCTAAAATGCCAAGACTAGTGGATGCTGTGGATCAGGGGTGCTCACACTTTTTCAGCATGCAAGCTACTCTTAAAGCAACCAAGTCCAAAAGATCTACCTGCCCTCGCCGCCGTGTGCTCCCGCGCGCTCCCACTGCCGTGAGCTCTTGCCACTGCATGTGCTCCTGCTGCTGTTTTCCGCCCGCGCAGCACTTCTTCCGCCTGCGGGGCATTGCATGAAGGAGAAAGCACAAGGCAGGGCATCCAGAGGGAGCGCTCCGCCCTGCCTGTCTTGCCGGCAACAGAGGCTGCACAGCTGCTTCTGGACGAGAGAGAGGCAGGCGCTCCCCCCAGAGGTCCCGCCTCGTGCTTCCTTCTTCCTGCAATGCCCCGCAGGTGAAAGAAGCACCACAAGAGCAGAAGCCAGCAGCAGGAGCGCGCGTGTGCACAGGGTGTGTGCGCGCATGGCAGGAGCGCCCCTTCCGGCTGGTGAGGCCCGAAGATCACCTGGAAGAGGGCCGAAGATCTACTAGTAGCTCCCGAGGTACCTAATGAGCACCCCTGCTGTGGATGCTCCTTCCAGCCCTGTCCTACTTGTGCTGCTAACACATTCTTCCTTGCTGCCCCTGCTTCCAAAAAAAAAGGCAAGGCAAGCAGTGTTTGGGACAGCTGCACATTTACAATCCTTCCCATACCTTGCACTAACCAAAGGGATTTTTATGGCATGTTTAATGGACCCTCTTCCACTTCCCAACAAAGGGATGCATGCTGTGGCGTTCCTGCATTTTTCTTTGTTTCTTTGAGTTCTAACGAAAGAGCAGAAAGTGCAAAAGACAAAGAGTGAATGCTGTAAATATACAACGCAGAGCAGAAGAGAAAACTGGCCAAAGAAGGCTCTCCCTGGACAGTTCCTGGGAAAAATTGAGAGCAAAACGGACAAGGAAAAAGCATGGATGTGGCTCACATGGAACTTGGAGAAAGGAGACAAAGGAGGGCCTGGTTCTTGCATCCCAAGAACAAGCCATTAGAACCAATGCCATCCAAGCCTGAATTGAAAAGTCGACGATAGATCCCAAGTGTAGACTCTGCAAGGAAGCGGGAGAAAGGGTGGATCACATACTCAGTTGCTGCAAGAAGGTCGCGCAGACGGACTACAGGCAGAGGCCCAACACTGTTGCTCAGGTGATCCATTGGAACCTGTGCCACAAATACCATCTGCCTGCGACAAAGAACTGGTGGGATCACAAGCCGGAAAAAGTTACGGAAAATAAACATGCCAAACCCCTTTTGGGACTTCCAAATCCAGACTGAGTTTCGGAGCACAAGACTCCTGACCTCACAATAGTGTTTTTTTTAAATAAAAGAAGAAGAAGAAGCATGGATAGTTGATGTTGCAATTCCTAGACAACAGCAGGATTGATGAGAGGCAACTGGAAAAGCTGACATGATATGATGATTTAAAGATCAAACTGCAAAGACTCTGGCACAAGCCAGTCAAGGGAGTCCCAGTGGTGATCGGCACACTGGGTGCAGTGCCTCAAGACCTTGGCCTGCACTTAAACACAATCAGCGTTGACAAAATTACCTTCGGTCAACTGCAAAAGGCCACCTTACTGGGAACTGAACGCATTATTTGTCGATACATCGCACAGTCCTAGACTGGATTATTGTAACGCCTTGTATGTTGACCTTCCCCTGTCGACTACTTGGAGAATCTGCATTATTCAGAATGTGGCTGCCAGGCTACTTGCAAAAACACCTTTGAGATGCCACATAACTCCAACTCTGTTACACTTGCACTGGCTTCCAAGGGAATTCCGGACCCTGTTGAAGTTGTTGGTTCTGACCTTTAAGGTGCTTTATGGTCAGGGGCCAGCATATCTCAGAGACCGCCTCTCCCCTCTTCGCCGCCAGTGGTCGCCACGACTCCTCCAACTAAACTCACTATGTTCCAGCCCCAGGGAAGTACGCCTCGAGAACACAAGAAGTAGGGCCTTCTCCACCTCTGCCCCTGTCTTGTGGAACTCCTTGCCTCCCCACTTGAGGGCCATGCGTGACCTGCGACCCTTTGCTCAGGCACTCCAGACCTGGCTTTTTAGCAGAGCTTTTAATGTCTAATGCAGTCTATTTGGTATTGTGTATTTTTGATGCAATTGTTTTAGGTAAATCGCCGGGAGCATTTTAATGGAGGGCGATTATCAAGTGAGAAACTGATGATGATGATGATGATGATTTGGGAAGGGTCCGACGTGTGATCCAATACAACAGCCAGCATAGTGATCTTGTTTGCTGCGTACCATCACCCCAAGATACCTGCCTGTGACTTGATGCACATGTTTCGATACCTTCTTCGCCTCTCGCAGTTTGCTGGACTTCTAGGGTTGCCATTTTTTGATATAAGAAATAAGGGACATTTACAGGATTTTTCACAAAAATAAGGGACACTTCATAAAAACTAGAAACTCAAACATTAGGTATAAATAGTTTTATTAACAGAATAAGATAATGATTGAAACTCACAAAAGAACCTACTTACACCCTCTTAACATGTTTTGACATGCACAAAAAACATTATTAGAACTACCATATTTTCTCCATCTGTATTTAGTACTTGACTTTGCTGACTTTAAAAGCGCACTGTCTAAACATTAAAATAAAATAAATTTTATAAGACAGTACATCTTTTTATTTTATTTTATTTATTTTATTGTTCAATTTTATATTCCGCTCCTCCCAGCAGGCTCGGGGCGGGTGACAATAGATATAGGTGGGCAACATGTCACAACATGTCGACATGTGGCCCTACAATAAAAACATCTTAATGATTATTATGTCAATAGTTAATGGTATAGTATAGTATACCCTTGGCGTCCTCACTCTTTCTACCACAGGACTACAAGCCGCCACCTTGGCTCACCTTTACCTCCAACAGGAGGTTTGGATTACAAATATTTGGGTTATATCGTGCGTTTTTCTGGGACTCTACGTGTACATCGGTATACTACCAGTGTGGATCCACTCTCCATGGCAACCCATTCCCCCGTCGTGCACCCCCTCCCCGTAGATGTCTTCGAGGGACCAGTGCATCATTAGATATTCGGGAACTGCTATTTTGGATGGGACACCACACCCACCATTGTATACTTACCTGCTCCCCGTCGCACACCCGCTCCCTTTTGAATCTCAGAGGTATTGTGTATATGTATGCCAGAATTATTGTACTACATTATGTGTATTAGATTTATTTATTTATTTATTTATTATTCACTTTTGTATTCCGCTCCTCCCAGCAGGCTCGGGGCGGATCACAGCAAAAATACATGGGCGGTATGTTGTGACATATCAACATGTGGCCCTACAATTGATAAAAACATAAAAACATAAAACCACATTTAAAACCACATTTAAAATAATTTGAATTATTTCTTGATTGTTATCATTACCATTGCCGTTTCTGGTGGCTTTGTTTTCTTTTTAAGAGCGTTGTTTCCCGTTATCTCCACCACGTTTCCTTTTGAGCCCACAATAGTCAGAGAATTTACCTCCTTTTGGCTCTCTCTTACTTTGGACAACTTCAAACTTTTTTTATTTTATTGATTTATTGATTTATTTATTTATTATTGAGGCTTCTATGCCGCCGACTCCCGGGGGCTCGCGGCGGCTCACAAGAGCCAGAGGCACAATAACAAGAGATTAAAAGCATAAAAACAACTGAGCAATTAAAACAATAGCAAAACAGGCAATAAAAGCAGACAAAGCAGCAGCGGGTGGAGTGACACAGTACTTAGAGCGCGTGGCCTACTCTCCAAAGGCCTGCCTAAACAGGTGGGTTTTACAGGCCCGCCTGAATGGGAATAAATCCCTTAGGGCCCTGGTTTCGGCCGGGAGGGCGTTCCACAGCGTGGGAGCTATGACGGAGAACGCCCTCCGGCGGGTAGATGTCAGGTGTGCCAGCTTTGTTGATGGTATTTCCAGGAAGTTGGCATCTTCAGACCGTAGTGATCTCAAAGGGCAATATGGAGTGAGGCGGTCCCTCAGATACGCTGGCCCCAGGCCGTACAAGGCCTTGAAGGTAAGAACCAGCACTTTGAAGGCGATCCGGTGCTCAATAGGCAGCCAGTGCAGATCCTGCAAAACGGGTGTTATATGGCAGCCTGCTGGGGTGCCAGACAGGAGCCGGGCAGCAGTGTTCTGCACCAGCTTGAGCTTCCGGATCGACGACATAGGCAGGCCAACGTAGAGTGCATTACAGTAATCTAGCCTTGAGATGACCGTGGCTTGGATCACCGTGGCCAGGTCGCTCCGGGAGAGGTAGGGGGCCAGCCTCCTAGCCTGGCGGAGGTGGAAAAAAGCAGCCTTGCTGACCGCAGAGACCTGGGCCTCCATGGTCAGCTGGGAGTCCAGATGGACCCCCAGGCTCTTCACAGACGGCGCTGGGTGCAGCGCCGCACCGTCCAGGGTCGGAAGCCGGGCACCCACCCCGCCCGGGCGACCCAGCCACAAGATCTCCGTCTTTGCCGGATTCACCCTCAACCTACTGGCTCACAGCCATCCAGTAACGGCTTCGAGGCAATGCTGGAAATTATCGGGGACGGACTCCGGCCTGCCCTCCATTCTCAGAATGAGCTGGGTGTCATCAGCGTACTGGTGACATACCAGCCCATAACTCCGCACCAGCTGTGCAAGCGGCTGCATGTAGATGTTGAATAATAGAGGGGAGGGAATGGCCCCCTGAGGAACTCCGCAAACTAATGGGGAGCCCTCAGAGACCATCCCGCCCCTCCTCACACGCTGAGACCGCTGGCGGAGGAAGGAGGTCAGCCATTTTAGGGCAGTCCCCCTCACTCCAGCCATGGCCAGGCGGTGGATCAATAGATTGTGGTCGACCGTGTCAAACGCTGCCGTGAGGTCCAATAACACGAGCAGCGCAGACCCGCCTTGGTCGAGCTGGCAGCGGAGTTGGTCTGTGATGGAGACCAGGACCGTCTCCGTCCCATGCTCCGAACGGAAGCCAGACTGGAAGGGGTCTAGCCATGTTGCATCATCTAAGAAGGACTGCAGCTGCTCCATTACTGCCCTCTCAACCACCTTGCCCAGGTACGAAAGATTCGACACTGGTCGGCAGTTGGAGGGAACTTTTTTAAATGTTGAAACAAGAAATAGTTTATTCATGAATTCTTTGGCACGTAAGCTTATTGGTTACAAAGTCCTTTACAGTTTCACTTGGATATTCTTGTAACTTTCTTTCCCTCCTTTAAATACATCAAATGGCTACGACATAACATTCAACCAGTTAACTTGTTTCTCTCCGTTAGGCCACCTTCTTCCTCGTTAAAATGTTTTTCTCCTCAACCTCCTGGCTGGCTAACGTAAGACTTTTATTCACTCTTTTCAATCAAATACTTTGACAAAAACTTATTCCCAAAGGAATCTCTGTCTCTCAGTTCTACTTAACTGTTATTTTAGAAATATTGGCCTTTTTCTTTACTTAAGTACAAGCATGGAAGCTACAACTCGCCGTGGAAGCCCAGCTAGAGTCAGCTAGCAATGGCAGAACCTGACTGTTTGTATTTAACTGTGATTGTTTTGTTTTAGTGCACTTTGTCGTTGTATTATGTTTACTCTTCAATTTTGCTGTAAACCGCTCCAAGCTCTCGGGGAGTGGCGGTCTAGAAATTCGAAGTAATAAATAAATAAATAAATATTTATTTTATTTGTATTTGTCTGCCGCCCTTCCTAATGGCTCGGGGCGACTCGCAACATGTTATAAAAACAGCCAATACAGCAAAAGTTAAAACCACAGAAAAAAAGGCACACTAGGTCACATATTAAGCACTGCGACAACAGAAGGTAATACAAGATGGCGGTATGCAGAGGGAGACTGCATTTCACCCAACCCGAAAAGCCTGCTGAAACAACAGAGTCTTGCAGGCTTTCCTAAATGGGAGGATGTTCTGGATGGCACGAACATCGGCGGGCAATGAGTTGCAAAGTGTTGGAGCCACGATCGAAAAAGCCCGGCGACGGATCGCAGTCAGGCGAAAAGTCTTTGGACTAGAAACAACCAGGAGGTTATGGTCTTCAGAACGCAGAGATCTGGTGGGATAATACGGGATTAGGCGGTCACACAGGTACACTGGCCCCGGACCATGTAAGGCCTTAAAAGTCAAGACTAACACTTTGAAGGTGATCCGGCATTCTACGGGTAGCCAGTGCAGTTTGCACAGGATTGGCGTTATGTGACAGCTCACCGAGGTCCCCGCAAGGAGTCGGGCTGCAGCGTGCTGCACCAGCTTGAGTTTCCGGATCACCGACAGAGGAAGGCCAATGTACAGAGCGTTACAGTAGTCTAGCCTCGAGATGACCGTGGCTTGGACCACTGTGGCCAGGTCGCGATGGGACAAGTAGGGAGCCAGCTTCCTCGCCTGGCGAAGGTGGAAAAACGCCACTCTGCTGATGGTGGAGACATGGGCCTCCATCGACAGCAGAGGGTCCAGGGTTACTCCGAGGCTCTTAACGCATGACGACGGACATAGTGCCACGCCATCCAGGGTCAGAAGCTGAACATCCCCACCGCCTGGGCGACCAAGCCACAGGATCTCCATCTTAGCCGGATTCACCCTCAACCTACTGGCTCGCAGACATCCAGTAAATAAACAAACAAACAAACTTAAAACTAGTCCTCATGGTTTTAACTTTTGCTGTATTGGCTGTTTTTATAACATGTTGCGAATCGCCCCGAGCCATTGGGAGACCCCCTCTTTGTTAAAACGTTCTCCCTCTTCTGTTTTTAATCTAGTTCTACCCCTTTTCTTCCTAGCCACTCTAACATGGATACATTTCTACTGCAAAGGACTACGTATCCATGGTAACCAAACCATCAGGTGTAACTAACCTCTGGCTACTCTGGCTATATTATCAACACTAATAAATATAGCAAATAAAGCTTCATTATAATTAACTTTTCTGTTACACACACTGTGTAAGTGTATGGTCATTAACCAGAGCACCCTCTGCCATTCAAAGCTTTCTTTGTGGAAATATCAACCAATTATTGTTGTCCACCCAAGCATTCAACATAGCAAGAGGCCTTTCTGAGATCAGACACCTAAGCATAAAGCAGTTGGTCACAGAAAGATGGCAGGGGTGTGTGTGTGTTAGTGATGCATGCATAACTCCAAAGGAATTTTAAAGAATGATATGATATCTATTTAAGGCCCTTCCACACAGCCCCACAGCCCAGAACATCAAGGCAGAAAATCCCACAATATCTGCCTTGAACTGGGTTATTGCAGGGTTAATTCATGTAAGTCTTGATTTCAAGCAACATTGTGAGGAATATATCACAGAATCATAGAGTCAGAAGAGACCTTGTGGGCCTTATTACCAAGTTGGTCACAAGTTTTGAGAACTTGACTTGATTGGTCTTTGAGCAAGAAATGGGATGCTTTCATATCCATAATGGATAGGATCGGTGAGATTGCCTTTAATGCAGCCAGAGCCAGGCTGCATCAGGAATGTGCAAAAAAAGCCAACGGGATTGTGGCCTGCATCAATAGGAGCCAAGTGCCTAGATCCAGGGAAGTCATGCTCCCCACACTCTATTCTGCCTTGGTTAGACCACACCTGGAATACTGTGTCCAATTCTGGGCACCACAATTGAAGAGAGATATTGACAAGCTGGAATGTGTCAGAGGAGGGCGACTCAAATGATCAGGAGTCTGGAGAACAAGCCCTATGAGGAGCGGCTTAAAGAGCTGGGCATGTTTAGCCTGAAGAAGAGAAGGCTGAGAGGAGGCATGAAGTCAGGGAGGAGGGAGCAGGGAGCAGGCTTGTTTTCTGCTGCCCTGGAGACTAAGACGTGGAACAATGGCTTCAAACAAGAAAGGAGATTCCATCTGAACATGAGGAAGAATTTCCTGACTGTGAGAGTTGTTCAGTAGTGGAACTCTCTGCCCCGGAGTGTGCTAGAGGCTCCTTCTTTGGAAGCTTTAAAAAAGAGGCTGGATGGCCACCTGTCAGGGGTGCTTTGAATGCGATTTTCCTGCTTCTTGGCAGAATTGGGCTAGACTGGATGATGGCCCACCAGGTCTCTTCCAACTAAAGGGTTCTATGGTTCTATATGCAGAGGAGAGATCTGTTGCCACTAAGCCCACCTGGCCTTCCTTGTTTTCACTGTGACATAATATTGCAGACCTGCAGCAGGCTTCCCAAAGGAGAATCCACAGGTGAGAGCCCTCCCCCTGCTGGTGAAAAGTCAAAGTGCAGTTTCTCCAAGACATTTGGAAAACTTCATGAACCCTTTAATGAATGTACTGACTATTTTTTGTGTAATTTGGATTAATTGTGTGTTATATTAATTCCTAAATATATAAAGCATTTTTATGTAACTTTAACTTTTATTTTCATGACCCGTGTATGTTTTATCTGGGTTTTATTTATTTATTTATTTATTATTTCAACTTATATGCCACCCTTCCCAATAGGCTCAGGGTGGTTCACAGCGCAAGCATAAAACATAATCACAAAACAGCATTTAAAACACAATAAAAACAATGTATACTAAAACAGAGAATGTGGGTTAAGCGGGGCCTCTAAAGGTGGAACGCCTGCCGGAAGAGGTGAGTCTTGCAAGCCCTCCGGAAGGAGGACAAGTCTGTCATTGCTCGGACCTCCTCCGGCAAGGCATTCCATACGTTAGGCGCTGCTACCGAAAAGGCACGCCGTCTCGTAGATGACAAGCAACAGGTTCTGACCGACGGAACTTCCAAAAGATTTTGGTACCGTAGCGATCTCTGGGGAATATGCGGGGAAAGGCGGGCCTTCAAGTACGCTGGCCCCAGACCATGCAAGGCCTTAAAGATTAACACCAGCACTTTGAAGGCAATCCGGTACTGGATAGGAAGCCAATGCAGCTGCTGTAAGACTGGTGTGATGTGACACTTCAGTGACACTCCAGCCAGCAGTCGAGCAGCAGCGTTTTGCACTAACTTGAGTTTCCAGATCACTGACAAAGGGTGGCTGATGTAGGGGGCATTACAGTAGTCTAATCTCAAGATGACCGTGGCCTGGATCACCGTAGCTAGGTCGTTACTGGAGAGGTAGGGTGCCAGCTGCCTTGCCTGGTGCAGATGGAAAAATGCCACTCTGCTTACAGCGGAGACCTGGGCCTCCATTGTCAACAGAGGGTCCAATTAGACCCCCAGGCTTTTTACAAGGGACGACGGGCAAACTGCTTCGCCGTCCATAACAGGCAGCTGGAGCTCTCCACCCCCCACCCCACCCCCCACGCCCGGGCGACCCAGCCAAAATGGTGCCATAACGGACAGGAATCCTGCAGTGGGGAGTTCCACAGATCCTCTGCTGCCACATGGGCCAGGTTACCTAAGAACAAAGACCAGTAAAATAGCCTTTTCCTCTCCTCTTTCCATCTGTAGCAACATCAGTTTTCCCCTAAGGGCACACATGCACCCCTCTCCTTCATACTTGCTCAAAACTCATAAAACAACCCATGCGTTCCATGGAAAATCCAGCAAACCTGAGCCCAGGGCCAGCAGGACTATGGAGGAACCGGCCCAGGGGGGCAGGGCAGAAGGGATATATAGCCCCCCAAGGGCCAACTTGGAATTTCTACTTTCCCAAGCACAAAGAACTCTTTCTCTCTCTTTTCCATTGCTTTTGATCTATATACTGACTCTCCCTGGCTGGCTTCAGCTGAAGAGCCATTTCTTTCCAGGAGGAAGAGGAGGAAGCATTGGGGAGAATCACCCCCATCTGGAGTTGTTCGCTTAACCAATTCCAGATCCACCTCACCGTCGTTTTCCCTAGCCACATTGGACTAGTTTCCTTGGCAGAAGGTCATGGGAGACCCTGACGACAGCTTTACTAATGGTTGAGAGAAGGGGACACCATTACCATTGCAATAGATGTCACATTGGGGGATGGTTTCCTGCGGTTCCAAAGACCAGGATCCAATGGGTTCAAACTGCAGGGAAAAGGATTCTATCTAAACAGCTCATGAGCCGCACGTCAACCCTGTGGCCACTTCTGAGAACTCATGCAGTCTTTCTGGGAGCTGCGTCGCATTTAAAACCGAAATCGTTGGTGGTTGAAGATTTCCTCAGAGTGGCTAATGGTGTACAAAGGTGCACACGTGTACCCACCCTCTAATCAATCAGTGGCCAGAACCAGCATCGCATGCAACCACCTTGTGCCTTGGACAGGACGATGATCCGGCCATCCACTCAACAGAAGGGATAGGCCAGCAAGCAAACAGGCGAGCCAGCGGTCAGGTTGCCAAACGGCCTGGTTGCTTCAGCCTCCCTTTCCCAACTCTCTGCCCAGTTGGGCCCATCCTGCTGGACGCTGCAGCCCTGTCAATGCTGAAAAAATGCACAAAACGGAAGATGATTTTAGAACTGGGTTTTCTTAAGATATAAACCTAAACCACAACAACTAAGAGTGTCAAACACTCATCCTACTAACTACGGCCCCACACGCATAAGCGTACCTTATTAGTCAAGGAGTCCCCGGAGGCGCAATGGGTTAAACCCTTGTGCTGGAAGGACTGAAGACTGACAGGTCAGAAGTTCAAATCCGAGGAGAGCGTGGATGAGCTCCCTCTGTAAGCTCCAGCTCCCCTTGTGGGGACATGAGAGAAGCCTCCCACAAGGATGGTCAAACATCCAAACATCCAGGCACCTCCTGGGCAATGTCCTTGCAGACAGCCAATTCTCTCACACCAGAGGTGACTTGCGGTTTTTCAAGTTGCTCATGACATGAAAAAAACATCGTATTAGTCTATGCAGATGACACTTTCCCGACCCAATTCCAAGAAAGCCCCCAGGGTCCTTGACCAGTACCTGGCCGCTGTGATGGGCTGGATGAGGGCCAACAAGCTGAAGCTAAACCTGACAAGACAGAAGTCCTCCAGGTCAGTCGTTCATCAGATCGGGCTGTAGGGTGGAATCCTGTGCTCAACGAGGTTACACTTCCCTTGAGGATACAGGTCCACAGTCTGGGGGTTCTCCTGGACTCAGTGCTGACCCTTGATGCTCAGGTGTTTGTTACCGAACTTTAGGAGGTTCTGCCCATACGGGGCCAGGAAAATAAATGAGCGGGGTGTTCCTCAGCACAACTGTATCCAAAAATAAATGCGGGAAAACACTTTTTCTTCCAATTCAATGGGTTTATTTTCTTCAATCTTCAAAACTTATTTTTAAAGTGAATGCAGATCGTCTTTGACATCAAAACAAATCATTGGCATATCTATCCTTCACAGATATATATGATATTCTGTTACATCATCATCATTTATAATCCGGATAAAAGCCAATATCAGGTCGACGGTCTCTAAGGCCTTGCCGTTTCGCCGTTTCCGGCTTCTTCGGGACCTGTCATATAATAATCCACTGCACAAATCCACTGGTCCGATATCCAAAATCATCAATGTATATATATGTGTGTGTGGACGCAGCCACTATTCCATGTGGTCGGGTCCGACTGCATGGAATAGTGGCTGCATCCACACACACACACACACACATATATACCGTACATTGATGATTTTGCTCTTCTCACATTCTCTGCCTGTATTTTACCCTATTCCTGTCACGATGCACGGACTTGACCGGCCCCTTAATCACACACACAGAGATGGACTGAAGGCTAACTACTTTATTGAATATAAAAACAGTTCAAAAGGGATATTGTCCGTAAAAATAGCAAAAGCAAATCCAAAGGCAAGAGGTAATCAAATGTCCAAAACAACTTGGTAACGTATCCAAAAGACTTGGCAAGGCTCCGCACAGCAATGCGGATTCAGGAACAAGGCAAGGTACAAGATGCAAAACAAGACTTGGTAAGCCACTAGCCAACCTAGCCCGTGGACCAACTTCGCTTCACGTCTACTCAGAAGAGACGTGGCCGAAGTACTGAGGATTCGTTCCCACGGATCCTATACTTAATCTTTCTGCCGAGGTCCCCGACGTTCTAGGCTTCGTCGTCTCCAATCTCTGCTGACGGACCTCGGCCTGTCTAGGCTATGGTACCAGCCCCTCCTGCTAGTCTCGATGCTTCGTCTCCTATCAAAGGTTCGGCCTTGCCTCCCAGCACCTGGGTCTCTATCTCCATGAGAGCTCTCCTCCCTAGATTCTTCCCAACCGCTCTCTTCCATGTTGAACCTCTCCCCCCTGGCCGTTCATAAGTTTCGCTATCACTGCTTTCCATTTGCACCTGGTGATCTCTCTCCTCGTAAGGGTCAGGCCAACCTTCATCCCAAGCCAGGCTTTCTGTGGGAGAAGGAGGCCCAGTGATGGGAAACTCTCCTTCTGCTAATCCTTCTAAATCCTCTTCAGAATCCAACTCTGCTGCTGCAGGCCCCCAATGCCAATGGGACCCCCGGTCCTGTCCCCTGCCCCCCAGGCACAAACGAGAACTGCTGTGCTACAATTCCGAATTTTCTGCTCCCTTAAAACATCCTGTAGACTAGCCACCTTTCTGCTTTTAATAGCACCCTTCGAGAGTAAGTCAGAAAACTAATAACACTGTCTAAAAAAATTGGAAACATTTTCTGTTCCTGGTGTGAAAGTGTTACTACTTCCTGTTTAATTGTCCAGTCCTTACTCTGAAAGTAGTTGTTCTACTCCAAACACTTCAGTTCCTGCTCAAAATATTCTTCAGGATCCATCTCACGCTGGAGATTATATTTCAAAAATATTACTACCTGACAGCCGGCATCGGATGATAAAAAGAAGGATGAAAGGGCTGAGAGAGCATGCTTATCCTAAAGCTGTTGAATTCTCTGATTTCACACTGATGTGCAATAGCAATTAGATTGTGATGATTTCACACTGATGTGCAATAGCAATCACACTGATGTGCAATAGCAATTAGAAGGGCGCTTTGTTTTGTAGTGTGTGTGTGTGTGTGTGTGTGTGTGTGTGTGTATATATATATATATACATATGGATAGTGATTTGGGGGTGGCATTTAAATTGGTCGGGAATCTCTTCATAAGCCAGTCTTCTTCTGTTGCTTCTTTCCGTCTCTGGGCATGGAGGATCCTTGCTGCTGCCATCCTATATATCATGCATGGGCAAACTTCGGCCCTCCAGGCTGTTAGGGATTGTGGGAGTTGAAGTCCAAAACAACTGGAGAGCCAAAGTTTTCCCATGCATGATGTACAATCATAGTCTTCCACTTTTTCCTCTCTAAGTCCGTGTTTCTTAACCTGGGGGTCAGGACCCCTGGAGGGGTCATGAGGGGGGTTATCATAGGAGTTGCCAAAGACCACCTGAAAACACATATTATTTCTGATGGTCTTAGGAACCCCTTTGGCAGCACTACAACTTCCAAATGACAAAATCAATCCCTGCAAACCCACCAGTATTTAAATTTGGGCATATCAGGTATTTGTGCCAAATCTGGTCCACATTCATAGTCGTTTGGGTTCAAAGTGCTCTCCGCAGGGAAGTGAACTTCATCTCCCCTAAATCACTGTAGGGGAACTACAACTCCCAAACTCACGGTTAATGCCCACCAAATTCTTCCAGTATTTTCTGTTGGTCATGGGAGTTCTGTGTGCCAAGTTTGGTTCAATTCCATCATTGATGGAGTTCGGAATGCTCTTTGATTGTAGGCAAACTATAAATCCCTGCAACTACAGCTCCCAAATGACAAAATCAATCCCCCCCAACGCCACCAGTATTCAGATTTGGGTGAATCGGGCATTTGTGCCAAATTTGGTCCAGTGAATGAAACTTCACCCTGCCTCTCAGATGTTGACATGACGATTCATAACAGGAGCAAAACGACAGTGGAATGGAAATAGTGTTATGGTTGGGGGTCACCACCACATGAGGAACTGGATGAAGGGGTCGCGGCATGAGGAAGGTGGAGAAATACTGCTGCTCTAAGTGATCATCCAGCATCCCCAACAAGTGCTTATTTTAGCCTTCACAATCCCTTCCAGCACCTGATGTCCCCGAGTCCAGTCCTCTTGAGCCTTTTTGCAAGACCACCACACAGGATACAAATCCTGGTCTTCTTCTCCCCTTTCCAGCCTTTGCCCGAATGCCTTGACACATCTGAGGAAGTCTCTCTGGGGCCAGATACTACCATGGCTACGTCGTCGTCTTGTGCAATGGCCCCCTCCTCCTTTTGGCCAGCGCAGAGCCTCTCTGGAGGGAGGGCAGGGCAGGGCACACCACCAGCCCCATCATCCCCACTGGGAGCCTTGGGGGCTGGCTTTGGGCTGGGAGTGGGAAGGAGGGGCCGGATCCTCCGCCCCTTTGGAGCCCCATAAATGAGCCCTTCGCAGGCCTTAGCAGCACTGTTACCGAACAATGGATTATAGAGGACCCTTCCCTTAATGGGACAGGGCCCAAGCCACCCCTAAAACGCGAGGATCAAGGCCTAAAGTAAGGGTGATCTTCCTAAAACTATAAATCCCACCAAGCCCAATAGCAATAGTCTCACCCAAACCGGAAATACGCCAGACCGAGAGAAGAATCTTAATCAGCTGATGTGGATGAGATGCCACGCCAGGTTCCAAAGGCAAAACATGTCTTTAATGGGTTGTGCACACAAATATATAGAGAAGCAGTCATTTACATTTGAATTGCGCGCCCTCCCTCCATGCGGCTCCAGCTGATAGGCTTAGCTGTCAAAGTCAGCTGGACCAGGAGGTGACCGGCGTGCTTTAACCAATCAGAAAAAGCGCGCCTAGATTTGAATCAGCCAATCCTGGCTGGCTGTGCAAGGCGGGAAGGGGCACGAAGGAACGGATGGATGAAGAGGAAGTAACCTGTTGCAAAGTAATGCCTTGTGGCAAACGAGCGTCCGATGTGGAGCTCAAGCCTACCTACCTATTGTTTGATTTGAATACCTTAATGGCTGTCTTTGTCCTGGCCGAAACCCCTTTTGTCTGGAAGTTTTGGCTGAGCGGGAAGACGGTTTCTTAGTTTAAAATGATCCAGGGAAATGTCTATTTCGGCTGGTTCGCGAGGGTCCGAATCTCGCAATGGAGCAGCCATGTCTCTGGGTTATGATTAAATATGTCCAAACACATGTTCCATCAGTGGCCAAGCTCCGATGGTGACAGAGACATATGCGGGGAGTCCTGGGCAAAGAATGTGGGCCTTCCCCCACGAAGGAACCCAGCGTCCCTCCCAAAATTATTATTTGTGTAAGGGAAAAGTGGATGGGAAAAGATATTGCATTGTTAATCTCTGGAACGCTCAGCTGAGGGCATTATCTTAAATGTTGCAGGGACACAAAAGGGGAACACATAAGGATACAATATAGACAAGACAGAACAGAGATCCCCCAGCACTCATCCCATAACATTCCCATGCCGCCGCCCCCCCTTCCCAGAAAACATGATCTTTAAAACATCAGCAAAATGCTGCTTTCCTCCTGGGAGTTGTAGTTTTCCTCTAGATGTAACCACTGTCCTTGGAAACTACAGAGCCTTGAGGCATAGCTGTTCCTGGGGGTGTGGTAGGATGACAATGTCATTGAGGGTCCATGAGGCAAAACGGGGAAAAGGGCAGGAAATGTCCAACTGGGGAAGTGTCCTTGGGGAAACTATAAAGTCCAGAATGCAAGGGAAAGGGTCTGTGTCCAAACCTGGGCAAGCCCGCTTGTACGGGGCTAACCCTAGAGCAGGGGTGCTCAGAATGGTGATCGGGATCACCAGGGTGATCTTTGGGCCTCATCCTGGTGATCTTGAGGCCCCTGACCAGGTTTTTTGCAGTTGGTCCTCTTCACGCGCCCCTGCACTCTGCACTCTCCGTCGTTGCTCCTCCCCGCTCCCTGCTCGCGTGCCGCCTCCAAAAGCTCCAGAGTCCAAGAGGCAGAATGGGCCCCCTCTTTTGGATTCCTCCTCCTCCCTCCGTCCTTCTCCAGCCACTCAGAGTCGTAGGAGACCAAAGGGGCGGGCCTGGATGACGCGATGCATGGCTGGCCCTCGCACATGCGCAGAAGCGCCCATTCTGCCTCTCGGACTTCTCGTGAGCTCTTGGAGGCGGCAGGCATGCTGGCGGCGTGGAAATAGGAGCAATGACGGAGGTGGAGAAGAAGGACGCTTTGGGGTCATTTCCTTACTGCATCTCAAAGGTCGGTCTTTTTACTTGGGGGTGGGTGCTTGATTGTTCTGTGGCATGTCTCTTTGTTTATTTTTAATGTTTAAAAATGGCCTTTTAGCTCCAAAGCCTCTCTGCTTGCTTTGTTCCTTGAGAAATATATGTTGGGGAATATGGAAATGTGGGAGAAATGGGGTGGTTGGATGTATTTTTGCATGTTCCTTTGTTTACCTTGCTGAGTATTAAATGGCCTTGCAGTTCAACAGCCTCTCTTCTTACTTTCTGGCTGGTAATATGGCAGTGTGGGAGAAATGGGGTGGTTGGATGTATTTTTATGCTCTGTTTTATATTGTTATTAAATTGAAATGTGATGTTTTATAACTTCATTTTATGTAAACTGCCCCGAGCCTGCTGGAAGGAGTGGTACATAAAAATGAATAATAAATATAAATAAATAAATAAGAAAATAGTTATACGTTTTACGTTTCTGGGCAGGTGATCTTTGGGACTTGGTTTTTTAATCAGTAGCTCCCATGCTGAAAAAGTGTGAGCACCCCTGCCCTAGAGAAACAACAGTAATGAGTCCATGATCAGTGTCCTTGAACGGACTGCATATCCCAGCCCAGAGACTCGGGTCCCCAGATCAAAGCCCCCCTGCTCACACGGATCCCTTCCGAAGGGCTTCCTGGAGGCGATCTACTGAGGCAGGGACATCTTTCCTTCTCCCAGAGTCCATAGATGCACTTTTGGGCCCCCTGACAGTTTCCAGCCAGGGAAAGGGACCTTGAGTTCGTTCGGGGAAAAATGGTCAAAAACGGAGAAAAGTGAGCTCTGGTACTTGAGCCCCAAGCCCCCCTTGTTGACAGAGCCTTGGGGACCCGCTCCCTCCTTCAAGATCCTTTTTTAAGTCCAAACCGCTGATCAGCTGCGGGTTTTGGACTCACTATTGCTGTAGAGTTGATGGGACTTTAATGCGAAAAAGGTGGGGGCCAGATTGTCCTCGAGTGAACTGAGCACGCCAGGGCCGCTGAGAGCGAGCAGCCGCTCTTCCGGGCTCCCCCAGGCCGGGGAGGAAAAGAGGGGAGAAGAAAGAGTGGAGACAAGATAGGAGGAAGGGGCAGAGTGCTTTGGGACAAAAACGGGAAGTTTTGGTGAAACTTTCAAAGTGTGGATACTGAATACATTGGTTCCTATGGGGATCCCACTTATCCGTGGATCCTCCCCGGGAGCGCTCCCCCCACCTTTCCAAGATGGTGACGGGGCGAGCGGGTGTGCAGAAAATGCCGTCCGCTCGCCGGGCCTCCGTTAGAGGCCGGTTGCAACACGGACGATCGGTGAGTGGACAGAAACCAAGGTAAGAACAGGGGGAAGGTCTGTGGGGGGTTTGTTTACTGTTTGTTGGGTGTTTTGTTTGTTTGGGGAAAGTTTCTCTTTTGCAGTTGGGGAAGGGAGGGTGCTCCGGCCCTAGTGGTGGGTGGTGGTACTGCAACGGCCTAGCAAAGGCCTGCGGGAGGTCGCCAGGCTGTTGTGGCTTAGGGGCACAGAGGAAAGTATTGGCTTCTGACTTGATGTGGTTTGCTTATGGGGTTGAGTATGTTCTTAGAGATGTGTGGGGCTGAGTGGGAGCTGGGAGAAATGTTCTTGCAATGTAATGTGAAGTATAAAGTTGTTTTGAGATGTTTTGGTGCCTTGGCTCAGGGGAAAGGGAAGGGAGGGAAATGCATTTGGCTTTCTATCTTGCTATAGTCTGTTTATGGAGTTCAATGTGTTGTTTATTGTTATGTGCTGTTGTGCTATTTGCTGTGTAAATGCAGTGCCGATGGGGTAATGGGAGGCAATGGTGGCTGGGCTTGCTGGGGAGGGCCGAAGTTGATGTAGTGTGTATGGAGTTTGATGGGGCAAAATGGAAAAAAATGTTTTTTGGTACTGGTGCAACTTGGGCCATGGGCCAAGAGGAATACTAGGGACTCTTCGCTGCTGGATCCTTTGGTTTTGGGACTGCCTGATTCGGCCTCAACAATAGATGTTGGAAATGTAATATAGAAAAGGGGACATACTACCACCAAATATGGACTTGTAAAGTGGTTGGCAACTATTGGAACATGATTAACATAAGAACATAAGAAGAGCCATGCTGAATCGGGCCTCAGCCCATCTAGTCCAGCATTCTGTGTCACACAGTGGCCCACTAGTTGTACACAGGGATCTCTAGCAGAAAGGAGGGCAAAACCCTCACCTGCTCCCGACCCCCCACAACCAGTACCGGGGAAATCCTGCCTGCCTCCATCAACACAGAGGTGGCACTTGGATGTCCATTTCAGTAGCTACTGATTCCCTTGGTATCCATGAATCTGTCTAATCCTGCCTTGAAGCTGTCCAGGCTGACCGCTGCCACAACCTCCTCTGGAAGTGAGTTCCATAACCCAATGACCCTCTGGGTGAAGAAATATTTCCCTTTATTAGTCCTAATTTTCCTACCTTGGAGCTTCAGGAGTGCCCCTAGTCCTAGTGTTGTGTGACAGAGAAAATATTTTTCTCTATTCACCTTTTCTATCCCATGCATGATTTTATACACTTCGATCAAGTCACCTCTTAAACGCCGATTCATAAAATTGTTTCTGAAATTTTGAACCTGACGGGGGAAAGAAACCAGAATTATACTTATTAAATATTGCAGGACAAGGTCTGAACAAGGACGCCGAAAAACTCTTAACATATCTGGCGGCGGCGGCGCGAATTACGCTAGCCAGACACTGGAAAACACCTAAAGTGCCGGACGAGGAGGAATGGCTCAATGAAGTGTATGAAATGCTGGAGATGGACAAACTCACCCAGCTACTCCGAGATAGCTCCACCAAAAGATTCTATCAAGTCTGGCAACCCCTCATAGACTATATATAAAAAAGAAAGAACATTGATCTGAAAGGACTAAAACTGTAAAACCCCACCTTGCGGGGCTAAGATACTTAAAACAGATTAAGACTTATTTTAGTGCTCAGAGATGTGAAGTCAACATCACTGTTTTGTCTGTATTTCTTCTGTTACCCTGTTTTTAATATCCCCTAATGTACACCCCCGTCCCTCCCCCCTCCCCAACCCATGTGTGTAATTCTTTGTTACTAATGTTACTCTGTGAATAAAGTATTTAAAAATAAATACATAAATAAAAGATTGGTTTCTTAACTTCGTTAAAAACTAGACAGTTCAAAACTTGTCTATCTACACTTCCTCACTCTAATACCAAAACTGGACATGAGTAGTCTTCAACTAACTAACCTAGTTAGTTCCCTGAGCTAACACTGTCTTTCAGAAGCACCCGAGCTACTAACTCTTTCCTAGAGTTTTTCTGTAGCTCGCTTCCACAGAGACGTGAGCTAATCCCTAAGCCCTAGAGCAGGGGTGCCCACACTTTTTCATCATGCGAGCTACTATATGAACAATCAAGTTGAAAAGATCGCCTGTTGTGCATGTGAGCATGCGCGCCCGCGCCCGCGCGCACTCTCCTACTGCAGCCTTCCGTCCGCGCGGGGCTTCTTTCTTGCCTGCCCACGAACTCGCCGCCACGTGCACCCAGGAAGGGGGTCATTCTTGCCTGCGCGCGCGCTCTCTCTTAATGTCTTCGTTGCCTTCCTCCTTCTTCCTGCATGCTTTCGCGAAGCAGGAAGTCCCCATCCCGTCCTGCTTCTTGCGTGCACAGCAGGCCCCTCCCATGCACGCAGCAGGAGGGTATTTATAGGCGCACCCACCAGCGCTCCGGCCAGATATGGCTTCGGCGGAGGCTCAGAAGGCGCAGGGCTGGGGAGGGGGGCGTCTGGAGGGTGGATCCTCCCCACGGCAGCCTCCCCCCCTCCCTCGAGGCTTCCTTACCTGGGTAGGAGAAGGAAGAATGGAAGAGGTGCTTCCCCAAAGTGACAGATGCAGTGGGGGGGCGTCCTTCCTTCCTTCCTTCCTTCCTCCCTGCCTCCCTTCCTTCCTTTCAAGGGTGTCACTCAGAAAGGATGCCCAAGTGGACGGCTGGCAGGAAGGAGGACCCCTCCCACTGGTGGCAGTCCATGCCCACAGGGGGGGGAGAGAGGCTTTTCCTAGCCAGCTCTGAAGAGCCACCCCCCCCTCTCTCTCCCCCGTGGGCCCTCGCTGCCTTTCTCCTTCGAGGGCGAGGCGGAGAAAGGCGGCGAGGGCACAAGCAGCAGCAGCAAGTGGAGTCTCCATCCCCGCAGCCCCCTCCTCCTCGGGTTCAGCCCCAGGAACATAGCGGAGCCCTGCCTCCTCGCCCCCAACCAAGGAAAGAAAGCAGCCCCACACAGCTCGCACGCCCAGGTCTCGGCTTCGAATGGGAGTCCCGAGGGCAGCAGCAGGGTTTGTGGCGGGGCTTGCTTGGCTTTGCCCCACTTTGCCCGGCCTCCTTCGCCTTTTTCTCTCTCTCTCTCTCTCTCCCTCTCTCCTTCCAGCGCCCCTGCCTGCCTGCCTGCCAAAAGGATCCGAAAAAGTTATCCAGATTTCTTTCTTCTCTCATTGGCTCTCTCTCTCTCACACACACACACATTCCCTCCATCCCTCCCACAGCCTCACATCCTATCCGTGCACATGCCTTTGCCTTGCCCCCCCCGCAGAAACCAATGGGCGGTCATGTCACCACACCGTGCGTGGCAAGATGAGCACCAGGGCCCTCCCACTAAAACCTCATTTTGGCAAAAGAAGCCCCGCGAAGGCAGCGGCGGGAGCGCACGTGCGCGTGCATGGGAGGAGCGCGCCATCTTGCTGGTGAGGCCCAAAGATCACCTGGAAGAGGGCCGAAGATCACCTAGGTGCTCCCGATCACCGTAATGAGCACCCCTGCCCTAGAGATTCCAAAAGTCTGTGACTGACTACCTGTCAGCTTCCACACAGAACCTTTCCTGTCAGTTTACAAGACAACTGTCTGCTCTGACTGTTCACTCTCAGCTCTGTCAAGAGACTCCTGAAAAAGCTACACTTTTCCCTCTCAAGCAGCTCGGCTCCTCCCCTTGGCTCTGAGCCACTCCCAGGCAGCTCTCTCTCCCTCCCTCCCTCCCTGAGAAGGATCCAAGCCACTCCCTCTTTCCTGGCTATCCTGTTCCACCATGGATGCCAAACTGCCATGCTCACTCCTGAATGTTCCTCTGACCAGTGTGACTGCCATTTTTTGATTTTATTGTAGTTTCATTTATAACACTTGGTCACAGAGGGAGGGAAGTTCAATGGTACAGCATCAAATAGCAAGAATACAATAGGTTAGGTGACCAGTGCCCCTGCACTAATCTATAATTTCATCTGATTTTTCTTTCTCGAAGGTGGTGCAGCTGGTGCATCAGTCTTAAGGCAGGGGAAATAAGTAGGTGAGGGGCCCGAGGAGCTTTATTTTTAATCCCCCTCCATCCATCAGGGGCAATCTGTCCTTCTAACACCTTTACCATGGACTTTACCAAGGAGGATTCATCCATAGGGTTCTTTTATCTCCATTAAAGGAGGATTGCTCTTTGGGAGGAGGAGATGCAGTTTAGCAAATGGGAGCCTCTTCCAACTGTGTCCTCAGGGACTTGGTGCAGAGGAGGAGCGGGTGCACAGCATCAAATGGGGCCAGACATGTAGCCCCACCAACTTTGGGTTCTCTGATTCTAGGAAGGAGGTTCTCAGCTGGTGATCTCAGTCGAAGGCCTTACTGGTACATTATTTAAGGTGTTAGGGTGCACTTATATCATGATCCATCACCATGCTCATTATATCCCACATTAATGGGGTTATTGGGATAACAGTACAAAGGTTTGCTAGGGCACCCTAAAGGAGGAGTCTCAGGAGGAGAACCAAACTCAGCCCCTGAATCAAAAGTGCTGGCTACGGCCCTGTGTGGGGCCTTTCCCTTCTGGGGGCTTTGGGATGAAGAAGGGTCCTTGGGAGTGATCCAAGGCGCTCAAGGGGTCCAGCTACCTGTCTGCATGAAGAGGTCACTTTAGTTCGCCTTTATTGAAGTTTCGAAGGAAGGAAGAAGCGGAGTACAAATAACAACAATAACAGCAACAACCCTTTGAGAAGGGAGCACCACAAGGCCTCTCTATCGCTAGAGCAGTGGTTCTCAACCTGTGGGTCCTCACATGTTTTGGCCTTCAACTCCCAGAAATCCTAACAGCTGGTAAACACCTGGGGAGCCACAGGTTGAGAACCACTGCTCTAGAGGCCTGACACACAGCCATGAAGAATCTACTTTAGATAATTTTGTGTAACCTTTCACTTGACCTTAGCGCTGGCTATGCTTCACCATGCTGCAGGCTTCAAATGTTCGCACACCGTGAGCACAGTTGCTGCAAGGGGAGGGGGCCGGTGTTCAGTGCACCAGGGGCCTTGCCACTGTGGAGGAGAATGGCCAGAACTGGGTTGAAGTTACCCTATCCTGAGAAGAAGTTGAAATAAAGACAAAAGTGAGAGGGAGTAAGAAGGAGAAGGTGCAAGGAACAAGAAAAACAGAAAGACGGAAGTCCAGATGACCTCTCACTGAAGAAGCAATTGACACAAAAGTCTGCTGGTTAGTGAAAATACCCCATCAATTACTGGACATTGCTCCATGTGCCTTTGCCTGGATTTCACCTTGACCCTGAGATTTGCTCAAACGCTGACATTTACCTAGATTTTTGTATTTATTTATTTATTTATTTATTTATTATTGAGGATTTTCACAAGAGCCAGGGGCATAAAAACAAAGATTAAAAACATAAAACAATTGAACAATTAGAGCAATAGCAGAACAGGCTTAAAACAAATGGAGCAGCAACAGGAGCCACAACACAGTGCCCAGAGCACGCGGGCCTATAGGCCTGCATTTCACAAGCAAACTTAATAAGAATTTATAGCATCTAGGTAATTTTATAATTCTTGCTATTTTTAATATTTGATATTCTACAATTTCTAATATTTTAAATATTTGATATTCTACAGCACCGGGAATGTGGTGCAACTGGCTAAGTGTCAGCTGCATAAGATCTCTCTGACTGTTAGGTCATGAGTTCGAGGCCTGCCCGGGTCGAGGTGGGTGCTCGACCTTTTAGTGTAGCCTGCTGTCGACCTTTGCAGCCCGAAAAACAGTTGCATCTGTCAAGTAGGAGATAAAGGTACCACATTAAGTGGGGAGGCAAATTTTGACTGAATTATGAGGCCATTAAAGAACTCCAGGAACGCTGAGGAATGCGGAAGGAACAACAAGGGATGCTGGGAATGCTGAGAGATGAGGGGTGCATCAGCTCCCCCTGGTGGCCAGAGTTTGCCTCTGTTCATCTATATGTCTGTATGTAAAAATGGCAGGGATTGTCTGCTAAGTATGTGTACTTGTAATCCGCCCTGAGTCCCCTTCGGGGTGAGAAGAGCGGAATATAAATTAAATAAATAAATAAATTTTACTATTTTACAATTCTTAATTATTAATTCAACGAGATGTATATCTTGAGTGTATTTTCCTGCTTTTTAATTCCCAGCAATGCTGACCCAATCGGACAATCAGGAACTGTGGGACTCCCTGCTGCAGGTCAGATCACCTTGAATGCAGGGGGCTCTCCGTTGCCCGTCATTATTAGGACTGAAGACTTAAATCATTCATCTACATACCCATGTCATCGTTCTCTTCAGTTTCACGCCCTCCGCAGGGGCGTCTACAATGGACGGGATCTTTCAACACTCAAAGGATCAGGTGTTCTTACTGCGACAGGGGCCCTCCTCCCCCTTGTCTGTGAAGAAGACCTCACATTCCTGCAGGGATCCAAGCTGGTTTGGTTCTCGGCCAATCAAGGAAAGACATAGGATGCCCGAACAGCTGTAAAAATGCATCAAATGCCTTGTGTTTGACTGCAAAGGCGTGCTTGTACTTGATCAAGTGGCGACTTGGTACTTGCATTCCTTTTAGCCAAATGGTAATCAAGCCCTGTAGTTTGCCTTCAAACTCAGCAGAATGCTTTGCTCTATGTTCTGGCTGGTCTGGTTGAGCAGAAGCTCACCGGGAACACTCTCTAACCACAGTCACTCCACTTGGGTCCCTTGGTCCCTTGCCCACCCAGCTCTGCAGCATCCCTTTGCAGGAGGGGCCCACACAGGAATAGCCAGGAAGATGGCCAAAGAAGGGCTTTACGAATACTAGGGCCCCGGCCCAGTTGACCTGTCCAAACGAACCACTGCAGGAACTAAGATCTTCTGGGGAGGCCCTGCTCTCGGTCCTGCTGCCACCATCACAGGCGGGTTTGGCAGGGACGAGAGGTTGCCCCCTGGCTATGGAACTCCCTAGCAATATTAGATCAGCCCCCCTCCCTCCTGTCATTCAGAAGGATGGGGAAGACCTGGCGGTGGGACCAAGAAGCAAGGAGGCAAAATGGTGTCCCGAAATGGATTTTAAGCCACTGATTTTAATGTGCATATGATTTTAATGTTTGCATATATTCCTGGTTTTATGTCCTGACGTTGAATGTTTGCCGTACGTATGCTGTGCTCCTCCCTGGGTCCCCTGAGTCGGGGTGAGAAGGGCGGAATATAAATCTTTTACATAAATAAATTGTATAAGCACGCCCCCAATGACACCGACAAAGTGGGTGGGGGGGGGGATTATGTTCAAGAGAGACAAGAAAACAAGGTCCATACCACTTGCAGCAAGAAAATCTTTATTAAAGCAAGGCCATACAGACCATGAGGATGCCAGGGAAGCATACCCCCCAGGGACACCCACTCTCTTGCGCTGGGATGTGCTCCATCCCTTTTGGGGGCCCTCTGTTTGGGGAGGGGTCTCTCCGGCATCCGGGATCACTGGACCACCTTGATGAGCTCGAAGGCCTTGACATCCTTGAATTTGTCACAGGAGAAGATGGCCAGAAGCTGCTTGGTGCCCTTCTTCATAGGGGTGACCTCGAAACAGACATGGACAGTCTCCTTGCCCTTCACTGGTGGGACCCTGAGGGGGGCAAAGGAGGGGAGTTAGCGGAGGAAGGCCGCTGAGGGAGAGCCACTGCTGACCCCTTGGTGGCAAATGTCAGATTATTGCATTTTGAATAGCAATTCATGAGTCAGCACAAGATATATTTTCGCAGTTTGAGATGACATGCAGTGTGACATGTTTGACACCAGATGGCGCTGTCTCAAGACTGCTAAATGGAACCTTGAGGAATGTCAGTTACAAAGTGACAGTTGGGATTTAATATCTGTGAGGAAAGGATGTTTAGAAAGGTAGCTGTGATGGCTGTTGTTTTTCGATGTTTTGCCAGTTATTGTTAAATACAATTCAATACAAAGTTATATATTTACCTTGTGAATTGAATGAGAGTTTCATTATTCACACGAACAGAGACTGGAGTTTTTGGGCCGATGGGGAATTAAACTTCTATATTTCTGTTGCCTATCCGCTGTGACATAAATACTCAACGCCAAAGATGACCCCTTGGTGGCAAAGGCCTGGGGAAAGTGTTGGGGCACGTCAAAATCAGTTGGTGAGTGTATGAACTGAAAATGCAAAGGATGAAGCAGATGGCTTGAGCTACGCCCAAGAGGCTAGCTGAGCCTGGGAGTTTTGGCCACAGTTACATATTGAGGCCGTGAGCTGTGCAGGAGCTCAGAGAGACAGAAAAGGGGGTTTTCTTCTGAGCTGCTGGAAGACGATCTTCCACATGGACACCTAAAGACCATTTGAATCTCTCTCAAAAGGACATCGTGTGAGTCAGTGCAACTGTTCACATGGCTGTATAGATGTTGGTCTGCATTTTAAAGACTCAACTTTCTGTTCTTTACTGATCATCTTCGTAAAGGCATATCTTTTCCCTGGCAAGACAGTGTGTGGACTGGCCAAACGTGAACGACGCATGATGTTCATTCTGCCACAGAAAGCGCCTCCCTAGAGCAGCAACCAGGGCAGTGGGCTCAGCCGTTCATTATAATAGGGGAAGGGGCAAGCCTGTTTTCTGCTGCTCCAGAGACGAGGATAGAATGGGCCAATGGAGTCCCATGGCAGAAAAGGAAGATTTCACCCAAACATTAGGAAAACCTTCCTGATGGTAAGGGTGGTTCAACCGTCTGGCAGAGTCTCCTTCTCTCGAGGTCTTGAGCAGAGCCTGGGTGGCAGCCTTGTCTCTTTCCAAATGCATTTCTTCACTTGGGCCAATGGGCTGTGCTCCCCCACCACGTCATCCCTCCCTCCCTCCCTCCCCTCACTGGCCACTTACTCTTCCCTGATCTCATCCTCCACGAGGTCATTCCCCTCGACCAGGAGCACACCAGACGAGATCTCTTCTTCCAGTGGGTTGGTGAAGACCATCTCCACCTTCAGCGCTTCGCCCACCTTTGCCTGGTTCGGCACCTGAGCGCAGAGCAACAGCAAGCAGGCAACAAACCTTAGGTTAAGCAGGACCACCTCTGTCCATCCGCCCCACCCAACAGCGGCCCACAAACCGTGGTCCCCAAGGAAGCACAGTGGGGCAGAGGGGCCCTTGTGGGGCTCTTGGGGTGGGACAAGCAACCATACAACCCCCAGGTTCAGGAGGAGTGGTCTCCAGGGGATTTCCCTCCCAGCAGAAACACTCTGCTCGTGGCTTGCCTTCAAGGTGACAGCGGGGTTCTCCAAGCAGATGTTGCGCAACACCACCGTGTCGGTCCCCTCCTTGACCTGGCACACGGCCGTCACCTGGATCATATTATCCGTTGTCAGGTGCTGTTGGTACTCCGCGTAGGAGATCTTGATGGGAAAGACTTTCTCTGCAAGGGACAGGGTGAAGGACGGAGCAGGTTATCAGGCCCAATCACAGTAGCTGACCAAGGTCATGTGGCCACTGGCATGACTGCATGGAGCGCTGCTACCTTCTGACTGGAGGAATACCTATTCATCTACTCACATTTGCATGTTTTTGAACTGCTAGGTTGGCAGAAGCTGCCACCAGGGGCTCCATACACACACACACACACACACACACACACACACACACACATTTCTACAAAATATCCATGTATTATACACAACAGCCTTGACAGTTGTACACGTGTTGTTTGTTTGATCCATTCCACTTCCATTCCAGTCTACATACATACATCCTTTTAAAAAATCAACTATTTTTTTTAAAAAATATTAAATCCCACCCCGTGTTGCCCCCCCCCCCTCATCCCTCCCTCTGACCATATATTTATTCTATGCTCTTCTCTTTAACCATACGCACCGTTTCCTTTGATTCTGTAAGAGGCTTGTGTCGGCTTCTCCTTTTTGAAGCCATTCTCTAGACCAGTGTTTCCCAACCTTTTTTGAGCCGCGGCACACTTTTAACATTTAAAAAATCCGGGGGCACACCACCAACCAAAATGACACAAAATGACACTCTATCACAGTAAAGAACGGCTGGGGGTTGATGGCCTGCTGGGAACAGCTGCTGGGAGTGCCGAAGCCGGGGGAGGGTGCAGAGCCAGACTGTGCCATGCCCCGCCCCCTACCCCCAGATTCACCTCTCTACCCCAGCAGCTGCCCCAGCCTTGAGGGGGCAGTGCCAAGCCAGCGGTGCCAGAGCCAGCACAATGCTGGCTTGGCACTCTCCCTCAAGGCTGGAGCAGCTGCTGGGAGTGCCGAAGCCGGGGGAGGGGGCAGAGCCAGGCCGCACCATGCCCCGCCCCTCCCCCCAGCTTCAGCTCTCCTACAGGCCACTCCATGCCTCGCCCCCGCCCCCCAGCTTCAGCTCTCCTACAGAGGAGGAGCATGAGCGGTGGACGGGCTTCACTGGGCGGGGCTTCTCCACGCGGCTTCAGCGAGCAAGGGGCGAGAGTCATGGTGGGAGTCATGGCGGATTGGAGGATGGCTGGGGAAATGGCCAAGGAGGCGGTGCCCGGTCCCTTCTTCTTTTTCTTCGCCACTGCCCGGCCCTTCCTCCTCCCCCAAGCAGCAGGAGTTCGGCAGGAGGGGGGGAGGAAGGGGGGCAGAGAGCTTTTCTCGCGGCACAGCAGGAGGTCCATCACGGCACACTAGTGTGCCACGGCACACTGGTTGAGAAAGACTGCTCTAGACATCATAACCTTCCAACTCTCTTTCTCTCCCGCCCTCTCCTCTCCCAGGGAGACTCATCCCTTTGCTCTCTATTTATTTTGTCTTCTTGAGCATCACTCCACCCCCCACCGTTACACTTGTTATAATTGGAACCTGATCCTATAGGTCAGTGTTTCTCAACCTGGGGGTCGGGAACTCTGTGGGGAGCTTGGGAGCGCGTGCGTGTGTGCTGACGTTCGCACATGCGCAGAAACGTCTACAGGCGCTATAGGGCAGTGCGGTGGGGGGGGGTGCGGAGGCGGCGCGGCGGCGCCCCTCCCAGCCGGTGACGCCCTACGCGGCCGCGTAGGTGGCGGAATCGCTGGGACCGCCCCTGGTTGTGAGGGTGTTTCAGAGAGTTCGCCAAAGACCATCAGGAAACACAGGAATACTTTGACTCTGAAAGAAATGTTAAGCTAAATATAAAGGGGATATAAGGGAAACAGAGTTGGGCAACTCGGTCTCTAAATAAGGAAGGCCTGAATAGAAATGTAAGAAGAATCAAGGAATTGTTAAGTAATGTTAAGCAAAGATAAGTTAAGTACGATTTCTTTTTATGTGTCCAGACTCTTCTAATACGAATCAACCACCGACCCCGGAAACCCAGAAGAACAGATAGGCACAGAAGACCATGATATAAGGACAATTATACCTTCAGACCCTCTATTGTCTGTCTACATCACGCAGCTAAAGTTTCAGACGCCAAGTATCTGAAACAGCACCCTTTCTATGTCTACTATTCTTAAGCTTTTCTATCTATCTACATGAACTCATTTTCTATTTTCACCCCCCTCCCCCAGAAGGACCAAAATCCACTGGGGGCCAGACTTTTCAAATTGTCTTTGTGAAAGTATATGTCGTTGTATATTTTTTAAATGCAATAAAAATTTATTTTTTTTAAAAAAAGGAAACACAGTATTTTCTGTTGGTCATGGGGGTTCCATGTGGGAAGTTTGGCCCAATTCTACAGTAGGCAGGGTTCAGCATGCTCTTTGATTGCATGTTGAACTATAAATCCCAGCAACTACAACTCCCAAATGTCAAGGACTATTTTCCCCAAACTCCACCAGTGTTCACATTTGGGCATATTGAGTATTCGTGCCAAGTTTGGCACAGATCCATCATTCTTTGAGTCCACAGTGCTCTCTGGATGTAGGTGAACTACAACTCCCAAACTCAAGTTCAATGCCTATGAAACTCTTTCAGTAATTTCTCTTGGTGACGGGAGTTCTGTGTGCTAAGTTTGGTTCAGTTCCATCATTGGTGGAATTCAAAATGTTCTTTGATTGTAGGTGAACTATAAATCCCAGCAACTACACCTCCCAAATGACAAAATCAAACACCCCTCCCTCCCCGCTCAACCCCACCAGTATTCAAGTTTTGGCATATCGGGTATTTGTGCCAAATTGGGTTCAATGAAAGAAAATTCACCCTTCCTATCAGATATTTATATTATGATTCATAAGACTTGCAAAAAGTTATGAAGTGGCAACGAAAATAATATTATGGTTGAGGAACTGTATTAAGGGGCTGCGGCATCAGGAAGGTTGAGAAACACTGCTCTAGGTAGGAATTCCAATTTTCCATCGTCCATTGGTTTTCCTCTTTCCACCTCCATGCGATTACTGCTTGTCCTGCCCACATCATGACCCACCAGCAACACCCGGTCTGGGGAGTGAGGGTTACCTTCTTTGGGGCCCAGCGTCAGGGCGAGGGAGTCCTTCCAGACTTCGTGAATGGCCTTCCCGGTGTAGATGATGGTCCAGGCATTCATGTTGGCCGTCAGGGTACTGGCCTCAGGGGCCAGGTTGGCCAGCTGCAGGGCCAGCTCCACATCCTGGCCGACCTCAAGGTGGCTCTTGACCTCGAACTTCCCTGTCACTCTTGGCTGGGGAGCATCCGGAAGCAGGGCGGGCATGGTCAGGGAGGACCTGGTCACGGGTAAACTGCGCGTGGTGGGACTGGGTCTGGCCCTTGAGCCCAGGTTCAGCTTGGCCCGGGCTTTGAGGAAGGCCTCCCGCTCCTTCTTGGTGCCTGAAAAAGGGAGATAGATCCAGGGGTCAAAGCTCATCAGGCCCACCACCCAAATGGCACGGAAGAGGGCAAGGTGCCTTCTGTTTCTACACATGGCTTGAGTCAAGGGAGCGGGCAGGGCACAGCGAAGCCTCCAAGAGGAATGGGAAGGGGCCCCCAGAGGCCATGGAGCCCAGCCCCATTCTGCTCAATGCAAGATCTCCAGGCAAATCAGTGTGGCTTTCTCAGGTGTGCGAGGGCACAATAGATGCAATCTATGCTGTCCGGTTACTCATTGAAAAAACATTGGGAAAAGAAGAAAACACTGCACTTTGCATTCCTTGACCTTGGAAAAACATTGGATCGGGTTCCTCGTGACCTGATCTGGTGAGTGAGCACTATGGTCACATGGAATACCAGAAGACGATGCAACATGGATAAAGCTACTCTGCAGGAATACAACAAGTATGGTCAGCTGCCCTGGAGGGATTTCACCCCCCTTCAACATCACTGTTGGTGTGCATCAGGATCAGCACTCTCATGGACGCTGCTATGGTTATGCATCCCTGGACATTGCTATATGCAGATGACATCGCACTCAGCCACAGCCGCAGACATGGGTTGATCGACTCAGTGAAAATACTAGACTTCGGCTTGAACACACCCAAAACAGAGTATTTGGAACGTGTCTTTCAAACTGGAAAAACTATTCCAATCATTGGACAAGCACTAAAGAAGGCCACCCAGTTTAAATACCTCGGGTCACTGGTCTCCATCGATAGCCACACAATGCCAGATGTACAGTCATGAAGAAGTGGCAGCTAACACTGGCATTGTCTGCAACTCAAAAATAATGCCCAAACAACTCAAAGCTAAGATCTACATTGCAGTTGTTCGCCCAGTAGCCCTCCTTCTATGGGGCAGAGTGCTGGCCAGCAACCAAGGAACATGGACATGCGCTCAACACCATGGAAATGAAAAGGAAGAGATGGACACTTGGCTTGAGACTTCTTGACCAAGTGCCACGTGAGGACATCCATCTAGGAATCAATGCAACCAGCAAGAAAATGCAGGAAGCAAGGCTATGGTGGGATAGCCACGTCATGAGAAGAGAACCAACATCAGGAGCACAAACGGCACGGCATTTGGGGATTGCAGACAGCAACCACGTGGACAACAAAGGCCAAAGGAAAGGTGGATGGACACCATGAACAAAAACACCTTTCTGCTCATTGGCTCCTCTCACCTTCTGGGTACTTGTAATCATTGGTGACATCAAGGCGATTGAAGCTGCCCACGGCCTTGGTGCTTATGTGCTTGCCCACGGACTTGATGTCCGAGGCAGCCATCTTCGTCGTTTTCTTGACACTGTTGAAGATCCAGGAAATGTGGTCAGCATTGACCTCGGCAAAGATGAAGGGGCAGTCGTAGTCCAGGTGCACATCTCCCTCCTTGATGGCCACCCGGGAAGCTGGGCCGCACTGGTACATGCCTGCAATAAAGCAGGGCGGGGGGAAGGGGGAGCGGAGTGGAGTGGAGAAGTGGGGAGCGGAAGAGATGAGGAAGTGCACAAGATCAGAGCTCAAGCTCCAGTGTCAGGGCTCAAGCTCCAGTGTTCGATGATGGAGTAAAACCCAACCCTTCCCCCGTCAATGCGCTGTGTGAGCTCTTATACCATTGCTGCGTTCTTGTGGAGTCGCATCCAAAATCTGCCAGCCATTGTACTTGGCGCCCAGGTCAGGCCGAGTGAACCAGGCCTCATTCCACACGTGGAAGTTCCTGCAAGGAAAAGGAAGTTCAGGAAGGAGCCCCCCTGCAGCAGCCAGGTCCACCCCGAAAGGGCAGGCGTGCGCCCAAGAGGGAAGGCAGGGAGCAGTGGAGGTGGCAATGGCGCAAGCGGGTGGCCAGAAGTGGGAGGCCACACTGACACACTTGTGATCAAATACGACATAGGGTTTGAATGGAACTGTATGAAAGGAGTACGGTTGGGACCTAGAGGGAAGATCAGTATGGATTTATAAAGGGGAGAAATATCAGTCGCCCAATTAGGAATTTGCTTAACATCATGGCACAGAAAAGACAGAAAAAAACAGCATTTATTAAATTGGATGTATATAAAGCTTTCGACACAGTGAATCACGACTTTCTATTTAAAAGGATGGAGAATGTGGGAATGGGACAAGAATTCATAGAGGTCATAAGAAAAATGTATAAAAAAGGATGTAGCACAGCAGTTCTCGTTTGTGCCTGGAGGGCAGGGGACAGGACTTGGGGTCCCATTAGCATTAGAACCAGCAGTACCAGAACATGATTCAGAGGATGAGCTAGATGATTGGGGCGAAGGGCAGCTTTCCCCTCAGGGGCCTCTTTCGCCCACAGAGAGCTTGGCTTGGGAAGAAATGTGTTTTGGTCCCAGGGAAGATTCAGATAACCAGGTGCAGATAGATAGCGATTCTGGGAGTTATGAACATCCGGGAGGAAGATCTTCTCAGGAGCCTCCTGGAGAAGATATGGAAGAAGGCGCATGGGAAACGACTAGGGAGGAGAGCTCTCAGGGAGATAGAAACACAGCTGTGGAGAGACAAGGTCGAACCTTTGATAGGAGACGGAACATAGAGTCTAGCAGAAGGGAATGGTCTAAGAGCATAGACCGGCCGAGGTCCGTGAGCAGCGATTGGAGACGAAGAAGCGTCGGGGACCTCGGCCGAAGGATTAAGTATAGGATCCGTGGGAACGAATCCTCAGTGCTCCGGCCACGTCTCATCTGAATAGGCGTGAAGCGGAGTGGGACCACAAGCTAAGCTAGCCGTGGTCATCAAGCCTTGCCTTGCCTTGCCTTGCCTTGTTCCTGATCCACATAGCCTTGCGGAGCCTTGCCTTGTTTCCTGATCCGCAGCATCGCGGAGCCTTGCCCTGTTTCCTGATCCGCATAGCCTTGCGGAGCCTTGCCAAGCTTTTTGCCTATTTGCTACGTTACCTTGGACATTGTTACTTCTAGCCTTTTGGATTGCATTATATTCTATTAGACTATATTCTTTGGAACTGTTTTTATATTCAATAAAGTAGTTAGCCTTTACTCTGTCTCTGTGTGTGTGATTAAGGGGCCGGTCAAGTCCGTGCATCGTGACAAAGGATTAGCAAAAGTGAAAGTTAACGAGGGATACTCCGGGGTAATAGACGTTGAAAGAGGGGTTAAATAGGGGTGCCCGTTATCACCGATGTTATTTACAATAGCTCTAGAATATCTGGCAGATAGAATTAGAAAAAATGGTAGAATAAGAGGATTTAGGATGGGAAAGGAGGAAGTGAAAGTGGATCTGTTTGCAGACGATTTTTTAATAATAACAGAAAACCCACTGGATATACATTGAAGGAATTAGAAGTAATATCGGAAGATTTTTTAAATAAAATATCTGGTTTAAGGATTAATATGTCAAAATCAGAGCTGTTGGGGTTTAACCTGGGGAAAGGAATCCAAGAAGAGATTCGGAGAAGGAAAGATATACAGATTGCAAAAAAGAAAATTAAATATTTGGGAATTTACTTAACTAATAAGCCAACGGGGATTCGGGATTATAATTATAAAATAACATGGAAAAAGATACAGGAACAAATGAATACTTGGAAGTATAAGAATTTAAGTATTTGCCTTGAAGCCGTTACTGGATGGCTGCGAGCCAGTAAGTTGAAGGTGAACCCGGCGAAGACGGAGATCTTGTGGCTGGGCCGCCCGGAGGGGGTAGCAACCCAGCTGCCAACATTCGATGGTGTGGCCCTTCGCCCTCAGCCATCGGTAAAAAGTCTAGGGGTCCGGCTGGACGCCCATCTGTCCATGGAGGAGCAGATTGGCTGCACCTGCAGGACAGCATTCTACCATCTACGGTTGGCTAAGCGTCTGGCTCCCTACCTCTCCCAATGCGACCTGGCCACGGTGATCCAAGCCACGGTCATCTCGAGGCTCGACTACTGTAATGCGCTCTACATTGGCCTTCCCTTGTCGATGATCCGGAAGCTTAAGCTGGTGCAGCATGCCGCAGCTCGCCTCCTTCTGGGCGCTGCAAGATCCGACCGCGCGACTCCACTTCTGCGCGAGCTGCACTGGCTTCCGATTGAATTCCGGTCCTCTTCAAGGTGTTAGTCCTCACTTTTAAGGCCATCTATGGTTTGGGGCCAGTGTACTTGAGGGAGCGACTTACCCCTTATGTGCCTGCGAGATCACTTCGCTCCGAGGAGCACAACCTCCTTGAGGTGCCTTCCCTCGGAACTTGCAGACTAGCCACTACACGGCGGAGGGCATTTTCGGTAGCCGCCCCAAGTCTCTGGAACGGCCTCCCGGAGGAGCTCCGCGCCATCCGCTCTCTTTTGCCCTTCCGCAAGGCCTTGAAGACTTGGCTCTTTAGAAAGGCGTTCGGTCCTTGACCCAACCACATTGCCCGCCATGCCGCCTATGGCTCCCCCAGATTTTATCTCGTTCCCCCAGCCTTTGCCGAGGGCTAGTGCTTTTAATAGGTTTTAACTGTCTTGATGTGTAATGTGTTTTTAACTGTTTAACTGCTTAATTGTTTATTACTCACGGTGCTTTTGCTTCTTTGTAAACCGCTCTGAGCTCCGGAGTGAGCGGTATACTAAATCGAAGTTAATAAATAAATAAATAAATAAATGAGATTTAGAGCAATTAATATGTGTATCCTCCCTAAATTACTGTATTTGTTTCAAACTCTACCACTCGAGATTACACAACAAAAATTCAAAAAATGGGATGGAGAAATAAGGAAGTGGATATTTGGAGGGGAAAAAAATCAAGAATAGGTAATAAGGAACAATATATGTCAAATAAAGAATTAGGATGGGGAATGCCAAAGTTACAAGAACACTACGAAGCATTTCAACTGAAAGCGATTCTGGAATTGATAGAGGACAACCAAGAGAAGTGGATAAAGAGAGAGAACGAAGCAAATAATGGTCAAGGAGCCTATGGAATCTTTACAAATCATTTAAAAGAGGAAATAAAAACAACAACAGGCCCAAGGAAAATAGCATTAAAAACATGGGGGAAATGGAAAGAGAAATGGATGCCATATTGATCAAAGGAAGCCCCGATAGGTAGTTTAAGAAATGAGGGAGACGAAAGTATCATTAAAAAATTGAAACACTATTTTTTTAAAAAAAAATTGAAACAGATGGGATATAGTAAAATCAAAGATTTATATAATGAAAAAAGGAATTAATGGAATGGAAACAATTGGAAACATTAGGGGGGCGGGATAAATTGGTTATCGCTAAGAGGAATTTGGGAACGTAAAAAAGGAAGTAGTAAGGGAGAAAATATCATAGACAAGATATTAGAAGAGAGATTCGAAGGCAAAAAAGTACTTAACAAAATATTTATTTATTTATTTATTGTTTCGATTTGCTAAGCCGCCCTTCCTGAGGCTCAGGGCGGTTTCCAACATATAAAACACATAAAAATTTAAAACATCATAAAAACCATAAAACAATCCTAACCAATTACATTCACATAAAATCACACGAATCAGAACAAACCGATTCGTGACAAAGGACAGTAGTAGCACGGCTAGGCGGGAGATTATTAATTCAAGCACCGGTCAATCCCCAAATGCTTGCCTGGACAGCCAGGTCTTGCAAGACCGATGAAAGGCCATCAAGTCCCGCAGGGCCTGCGTCTTGGCCCGCAGCGAGTTCCACAGGACCGGAGCAGCCACGGAGAACGCTCTCTGCTGTGTGCTAGAAAGCCTACAGAGCTACAAACCCGGGACCTCAAGCATGTTATGACCCTCTGAACGCAGTGATCTTCTGGGCACGTATGGGGTAAGCCGCTCCCTCAAGTACACCAGCCCCAAAACCATGTAAGGCCTTGGAAGTAAAAACGAACACTTTGAAGGAGACCCGGAATTCAATCGGCAACCAGTGCAGTTCGCGCAGGAGACGTGTTATATGAGATGTTCTAGTAGCTCCCAGCAGCAGTTGGGCTGCCGCGTTCTGCACCACTTTAAGTTTCCGGATCGCCGACAAAGGTAGGCCAATGTACAGCGCATTACAGTGGTCGAGCCTCAAGATGACCGTGGCTTGGATCACCGTGGCCAGGTCGCAACGGGAGAGATAGCGAGCCAGGCGTTTTGCTTGCCGCAGATGGTAGAAGGCTGCCTTGCAGGCACAAGCAATTTGTGCCTCCATAGACAGCTGGGGGTCCCGCCGGATATATGAAAGAATGATAGAAGAGAAGGAATCTATGTATAGTGATGGAAAACAAGTGGGAAAAGGAAGGGGGCCTAGGAAGAGAAAAAACAGAAAAGATAATCAACGGTTTAAATAAAATAAAAAATAGAAAAATACAAGGAATTAGAACTGAAAATAATAACGAAATGGTATAGAACACCAATTCAACTGGCACACATGATTCAGGGATTAAGTCCCAAATGCTGGCATTGTGGAAGTCGGGAAGCATGGTATTCACATCTATGGTGGGAATGTGAAGAGATACAAAAATTCTGGAGTCAAATTCTAGACCAGGTAGAATTACATACTAAAATAAAATTTGATATAAATATGCAAATTTTGTTAATAGGAGTATATGGTGATATTAAGAGTTAAGGACCAAGACCAGGAATTAGTGATGATGATGTTTAGAGCAGCACATGCAGTCGGAAAGGAAAAAAGGAAATGGACACTTGAAAAATGGTATGGATATGTGTGGGACCAAATACAACTAGATATTATGGACACCATAAGAAGCAAAAAGACATGGTCAGACAAACAGATGAAAATTAAAGAAAATTGGACTCCATTTAAAAGATGGTTACAGGTCGTTAGACCAGATGATGAAAGCTGGAAGAAAAAAACTGACAGAATCGAAAGACGGCTCATGTAACGGAGAAAAAAGGATTCATCGTCAACAAGGAAGACGGAGGGGTGCGAGGGGGGAGGGAGAAGGCGATGAAAAAGGACAAAAGGCACAGTAATCGTGGTTCTGTATAGTCGTATGACAAGAACAATAAAAACATTTCAAAAAAGAATTGTATGAAAGGAGTACGGTTGGGACCTAGAGAGGCTGGAGATGCTATCCTAAGACATGAGGCCTGGAAAACTACAAAGACACCTCTGATGACTGTCATAAAAGTTGTGGAACTGCTGACACTGATGACCTGAGACAAATGATTAACTGTTGAACTCTTGGTAGAAAACAACATGTTTACATTACCGGAGAGAAGGACTCCTTCAAGTTAAGAAGTGTTTAGCCGTGACTGGGGTTAGGGGGACTGCCCTTAAGTGGGTGGCCTCCTTCCTCCAGGATCAGGGACAGCGTGTGGAGGGGGGCGGGGGGGGGGGGGGTCTCTGGGAGACTCCCACTAAGTTGCGGGGTCCCCCAGGGGGCCATCCTCTCGCCCTTATTATTCAACATCTATATGCGCCCCCTGGCCCAGCTGGTTCGCGACTTTGGTCTGGAGTGTTATCAGTATGCGGATGACACCCAGCTTCTGCTGAGAATGGACGGCAGGCCGGATACCGTACCCGATTGTTTCCATCGATGCCTTGAAGCCGTGACTGGTTGGCTGCGCTCCAGCCGGCTGAAGGTGAACCCGTCGAAGACGGAGATCTTGTGGCCTGGTCGCCCTGGGCTGGGTGGGTGCCGGTTGCCTACCCTGGATAGCGAGCAACTTAGCCCGTCATCCCTTGTTAAGAGCTTGGGTGTCCAACTGGACCCCTTGCTGACCACGGAGACCCAGGTCTCCGTGGTCAGCAAAGTGGCGTTTTACCACCTTCATCAGGCTAGGCGACTGGCACCCTACCTGTCCAGGGATGACCTGGCCACGGTGATCCAAGCGACGGTCATCTCGAGGCTGGACTACTGTAACGCCCTCTACGTTGGCCTTCCCTTGTCGACAATCCGGAAACTCAAGCTGGTGCAGAATGCCGCTTCTCGCTTGCTGGTGGGAGCACCAGTGAGGGAGCATATTACTCCCATTCTCCGGCAACTGCACTGGCTTCCTATAGAGTACCGAATTGCCTTCAAGGTGTTGGTTTTAACCTTTAAGGCCTTACACGGTCTAGGGCCTGCGTACCTGAGGGACCGCCTTGCCCCGTATGTTCCCCCGAGATCACTACGTTCAGAAGAGAAAAATTTGCTATTGGTTCCATCGATCCGCTCCTGCCATCTATCCACAACTAGGCAGAGGGCCTTCTCCGTGGCGGCCCCAGTATGGTGGAACTCCTTGCCTGATGCTACTCGAGCGATTTCAGAGCTCGGGCCTTTTCGAAGGGCTTGTAAAACTGCCCTTTTCAAATTGGCTTTTGACTAACCAATCTGCCCTGAGGGTTCACGCCTGGAGTTTTAGAAATTGAATTTCTGTGGATGTTACTGCACACTGGTTTTATGTTTTAATGTTTTATGCTATGTATGGCTGCAGGTTGTATGCACAGCATGTTTTATTGTATGTTGTAATCCGCCCCGAGCCTGCAGGGAGGAGCGGAATATAAGATTGAATAATAAATAAATAAATAAATAAATAAAATAAATAAATAAATAAATAAATAAATAATGATTTCTTATGTGAAGAAGGAAAACCAAGATCACTTAGGAAGAAAAACCTGGCATTTCCGGTGTGCTTTTGGAGAGTGACCGTCTATCCCATTTTTGTTGCCCCATCTATAGAGTTGCCCCCATGATGTACTTTCCCCCATTTTGAACGGAAAGCCTTGCCCCACTGTTTTACTTTCCCGGGCTCCCCTTTCTTACGTATTGTCGATTCCTCCCTCACCCAGGGTTTTATCATTTTCTCATTTTATCTTGTCCATTTGGCCTGCCCATCCTGTTCGGTTTTATCTTGTGCGAATTTGCTACCATATATTATTTCACTTTGTTATTGTAATTTATTTTTGATGTATTTTGTTTTTTGTATTCCGTATTTTGTATTGTGTTGCCTTGTATTTGAAAGGGCCGCCCTGAGTCCCCTTTGGGGAGATGGTGGCGGGGTAGAAATAACGTGTACTATTAAGTTTATTATTAAAAGGCAACATCTGCCCGGAACTGATGGGAGTCGGGCGAGGTTTAACTGGGAAACACCTGTCGCCCATTTATGACAACTAGGACAACATCTGCAAGAAATTGCTATATAAGAGACCGTATTACAATCCAAACTCGCGGCAGACCGGAGGAGTCTGGTCCGCCTGCCAACTTCTCCAATAGAAAGAGAGAGGTGTTGTCTTTGCAGAATGGCAGATGGTAGGGATGGTAGCAAGAAAGGATGGTAACAGAGGCATGAAGATGGGTGAACGTTGTGTGTGTGTGAATGTTGAGTAATATTCCCTTTGTTTGGGTACCCAAATGTAGCTCTAGACCCTCTACGTGCATACCTTCTTTCTCTGTAAAGGGCCGAATACTCGGTCTCATTGTGAATGGAATAAAATAGCCTTTTAAATGCTGTTTAAAGTGTGAAAAGCATTGATGACAGACTCTCAGGGAGGAAAGGGGAAGAGGAGGGGCTCCTCCTACCAGACGCTGTCACGAGAATAACTTTCCAGCCATTTCGAATCTGGGCTGTAGTATGTGTCCACCCTCAAGTTCGCGTTGGTGTCGTGGGCTGAGTCATAAAAATGGATAATAAATATAAATAAATAAATAAGAAAAAAGTTGGTGATTATGCTGAAAAAGTGTGAGCACCCTGCTTTAGGGAACCTTCTTTCTCCGAGGCACCGGAGCACTGTAAGGAAGGAAGAGAGGGAGGAAGGGGCCAAAGTGGTTGGAGAAGTTGGGAACCACTGACCTCTGCCACGCTGACCCTGGCCGACTCTTCTTCCCTTACCACCCCAACAGCTCCCCTTGGAGCCGTACCTGTGGTCAGCACTCCTGCAAAGACCCAGCACTGCCCATAGCGGACAGGCTGAAATCTAGAGGACTTCCATTGTCGCAGGATCTTCACACTTCCTGTCCAGCTGCTGGGATCCTTTCCACCAGAGTAATTGCCGCTCCAGTTTCCCCTCAACACACCGTTGTCCTTGTCGTCCGAGTTGTTGACCTGGGAATCAAACAAGGGATGGAGGGAGGGAGGGAGGGAGGGACAGGGCTGCTGGGAAGGAGGTGCTCAGCCGTGGGAAGCCGGTCCCTGCACCTGCCCCATTCATCTGGAAGATTCCCCATGCGCCAAGTTCCATCCCAAGAGATCCCCTTCCGAAGGGACAGGCAGCGGGATTCTCAGCTCCACACATCCAGGCCCACAAGCCATTCTGGGCAGGTGGAGGGAGATTGAAGGCCCATGAAGGCCTTGGCTTTTGGGAGTGCAAAGGGGTGGCTGAGATGGAAGTGAGTCTTACCATGGCACTGAGCACCCGCCCAACGTATTTGGGGTCTTTGCGGTGACGCAGGTCGGCAGCCGGGTCGTTGCGGTATTCTAAGCTCTGGTCCAGGATGGACAGGCAGATGTCCAGGATGCCCTTCTGAAACTGCGGGAGAGGGAGGTGTCAGGGACCACAGAGAAAAGAATCTGCAAAGACGTCCTGCTTTGGCTGCCAGGTGTCCAATGAATCCACCGCTCCCTTGTGTCCCAGTGTCCAGAGCAGCAGGAGACTCCCTCTCCTTGGGCCTACCTGGCCGAAGTTCCATCCCATCTGGGAGATGTCGTCGTGCTCGCCCTTGAAGACAGCCCCGGACTCGGAAAGGACGTACTCCTTGAGGTCCTTCTGGTCTGGCATGAAGACCTCATCCCCTGGGGAAATACAGAGGGGGGGGGGAGAGGTATGAGCTGCTGATGCTGGAAAGGAAGAGGCCCCTTTCCCCTCTGCAGCCCCCTCCCTTTCAAAGACTCCAGGAGACCCTGCTTGGGATAGCAGGCTCCCATTGCCTGGGAATCTACGAAATGGAGACACAACAGGATGGTACTGATGCATGGCAAGATGAATGTTTGCTTTTTGTATGGATCCTTTAATCAATGGCTATTGCCTTATTTTATTGATTCTATTGCTCTTTCTAATTTTATATGTCTGGTTTTAATTGTGTTTTTGGTTTTAATGCTGATCTATTGCATTTTATATGTTGTATGGTACCATTGTGTGCTATTGGTAAGCCGCCCTGAGTCCCTACAGGAGATGGTGGTGGGGTATGAATCAAGTATTATCATCATCATCATCATTCCCATTGCACTGCTGCCACACACCCCCCCCCCCCCCTCCCCCAAGAGATGAGCCTCATTTCCATCCCCCAGGACCCCACCTTTCAGGGTTCCTCTGCTTATCCCCCAATGGCAGATGTCCCCCTTGAAAGCAGTGGTCCCATGATGATGATGAAACATCAGGAGGGCGGGGGCAGACCTAACCTCCTTAGGGAGGGAGTTGCACAGCCGGGGGGACACCATGGAGAAGGCCCTGTCTCTTGTCCCCACCAAACGTGACTGCGATGGTGGCGGGACCGAGAGCAGGGCTTCTCCAAGTGACTTTAAGGTCCTTGATGGTTCATAGGAGGGGGAGACACGTTCGGACAGGTAAACTGGGCCAGAGCCGTTTAGGGCTTTATAGGTCAAAACCAGCACTTTGAATTGTTCTAATTGGAAGATAATTGGCAGCCAGTGGAGCTGGCATAACGGGAGTTGTACGCTCTTTGTACCTCGCTCCTGTGAGCAACCTGGCTGCCGAGCGCTGGACTAGCGGAAGCTTCCGGGCAGTCTTCAGAGGCAACCCCACGTAGAGTGCATTGCAGTAGTCTATTTGGGATGTAACACAGGTTCGCAGCTTTTAAGTGATCCTGGACTCACCGCTGAGCCTAGAACCCCAGGTCTCGGCAGTGGCCGGGAGAGCTTTTGCACAATTAAAAATTGTGCGCCAGTTGCGCCCGCACTTTGGGAAGTTTGACTTGGCCATGGTGGTCCACGCTCTGGTTACATCCTGAATAGACTGCCACGCTGCCTTTGAAGATGGTTTGAAAACTTCAACTAGTCAAACGGGCGGCAGCCAGGTTACTCACTGGAGACACATGCAGGCAGCATACCACTCCCCTGTTGTGTCACCTCCACTGGCTGCCTGTCCAATTCCAAGCACAATTCCAAGCACTGGTCTTGATCTTTAAAGCCCTAAACGGTTCTGGGCCAGCTTACTTGTCCGAACGTATCTCCCCTTATGTCCCACCTCGAAATTTACGATCCTCCAGTAAGGCCCTGCTCTCAGTCCCACCTTTGTCGCAAACACGTTTGGTGGGGACGAGGGACAGAGCCTTCTCTGTAGTGGCCCCTTGCCCGTGGAACCCGCTCCCCAGCGAAATTAGGTCAACCTCTTCCCTACTTTCCTTTAGCTATGGGACCAGGCGTTGGGTTAGATATTGGGAGCAGACGGCGAATAGAACAATGACAGTGTTGAAAACGGACTGTGACTGGCTTGGGACAAATTTGAGTTTACGGAACTCGGACTTTGTGGATTTGTGTATTTTAACTATGTGTATTTTTAATCTGTTTAATGTATTTTTATGGTGCAGTTGGTGGTTTTAATGACTGTATACAGTATGTATCACTGCCTGTTTTTAGCTGCCCTGAGTCCCCCTTTGAGGGTGTAGAAGGGCGGGTTATAAATAATCTAAATAAATAAATAACCAGAGTGTGGACCACCTTGGCCAAGCCAGTCATGTTTTCTTACCTGCCTCTCCTTGTGGCTTGAGGCAGGTTACAGAAGAATTCAAACACATAAACAGGAATGCACCTTCCTCTCTCGAGGTCCCTAGACCGGGAGGTAGTCCGTACCTTTGAGCCAGGGGTTGAAGAGGAGCACGAAGGTGCCCAGGCGTGCAGAGGAGAGGCGGCTGCCCCTGGTCCGGACGCCCAGCCGGTAGCGACCGATAGGTGCGTTCGATGGGCTGGAGATGGAGAAGGTCATGGGGCCAGTGGTAGGGGAGATCTGGGCCGCAGCCCAGGAGTTACCGCCCAGAGCCTTCGAGACACTGAAGACCACCCGCCTCCTGCTCTGAAGAGCCTTCCTCGACCCTGCAGGCAGAGAGAAGGGGGTTGCCAGCATGGAGACTGGGGGGTGGATGAAGGTATCGCACACCTTTCAGGAAAGGCACCTTTAAACCCACCGATGACGACACTCCAGAACTCAGTGATAAGCAAAGCTGTTTAATGAAGAGTTAATGGAAAGCTTCAGCAAAAAGGGGTAAAAGATCTAAGAATCAATAGGAAGGATAGTCCTTAAGAAACTTGAAAGCAATTATCCATCAGTCCCAGATACGTAGAAAATCTGAAAACTGGAGCCTTAATCAAAACACAGCAACCCAGGAGGTCAAAAGAACTCGGCAACCAAGACATACGCAATTCCAAAAGTAGAGGAGACCACGAAAGAATCTGGATACTTGAAGCATGAGGCCATGAATAAAAACACATAGGGAACTTGAGGCTCAAATTCATGAGCACCAAACACATAAGAAGACTTGAGAAAGGACACGTGAAGCACGAAACATGGGAACCAAACACGGACTCCTCTGAGATACAACAGAACCAGGCCTCCTTTCTACCTCAGAAACGGTGGCGTTTTCCCTGAGCACTTTCTGCAGGGCCTCTTCTCATTCGCAGGCTCTGGGAACAGCACCTCCCTTCGCTTTCTGGTCTTGGTTGACACATTGCCCTCCTATCTATCTATCTATCTATCTCAGGGGAAGGAACCAGGGGGAGACACATCTGCAATGACCACATTCTGATCCGAGAATAATCACCTTGGTTCCCTTGGGAAGCCTGGCTCAGGCCTAGAAAACTCTGACTCCAAATCCATTGATGACCTGCAATTCCCAGAATCCCCAGCCAGCCACATCAGGTACAGAGCCAGACTCCGGTGAGACCTCAGGTGCTGGCACAATCACAGACTGAACCACAACAGGGGGGTGGGATGGGGGGCTCCTGGCCTTTTCAATGACTGGCTGCGTAGAAGGGGGCATGCCGAGGTTTCCTTTCACATGGTTGGTCACTGAAGGAACAAGACCCTCCTTTCTTGATCACGGTCATGATGTGGGGACTTCTGGGCTTGGCTCTCCAGAGAAAGAGGGACCACCGGGAAGTTCGGCAGAGAGAGGGGGGAGGGGGGAGAGAGAGGGATGCGACTTACCGGTGTCCACTGCGAAGGTCATGGTGTCTACCTCTGGGGAGACTCCATTCAAGTCAATGGAGATGGTGAAGGGCTGCCCCCGACGCACCACCAGCTCGTCCCCACTATACTTTTTAGTGTGGTGGGCAATGCCATTCTGCGTCAGCTTCCAGTCAACCTTGGCTGAGAGAACAAGCAAGAGGGAAAACTCTCAAGGGCCACACTGTCCAACTCCCCCCCCCCCCCTTCTGCCAGGAAGACGGGACAGCCCAAGCCTTCCTGACAGGTTACCATCCATGCTTCAGCCCCTCCTTGTCCCTGAGACCCCACTATTTCAAATCCACTAATATTGCAGGTTCGGGGGCCGGTATGCCTAGCTTCCCAAAAGGCCGAATGACACTCCCCAAACCAGCCCATGATCTGTGCGTGATTTGGATTGGGAAGCTGGTTCTGGAGGCTTGAGTGAATGAGTGGGTGTGTGCGGAGTGTCCTGCTTCCTCCTCTTCCTCGGTGGGACACTCACTGGATGTACAGAGAAGGAAGGAAGGAGATGGTGAGCCCAGGAGGGCTGTTCCTGCCTCAAGGGGTCCCCCAGGAGCTTCCGCTGCCTATTTGCAGCTCAGGGATCTGCCCCAAGGCTCCCCCTTGGATGATCTCTCTCTCCTGGGGGCCCCACTTCCCACCTTCCACAGAGGAGGGCAAAGGGGGCTCCAATGCATGTTATGTTATTACAGGGAGCGTGATGGGGAGTGACTCTTCCTTTTCTCCTCCTCCTTCTAGGAAAAAGGCGGCCACTAAAGAGGAGCCTGTGGCTTTCTGGCTTCTTTCCTCCAAGTGTCGGCAGCTCTGAAGGAGGGAGGGAAGGAGGCCCCACTGAGTCCCACCACAGCCTCTTGACCAGCAGTGGTGCCAGAGGAGAAGGGGAGGGGTGAAGATCCCTCCCATCAGGAGTGGACAGGGGCCATGGGAGGCCCGACTGGGCTTTCAGACCGGTCTGCTTCATGATGGCTGACCCTCCCCCATTGGACCCTCCTTCCAGAGGGGCCACTGACCCACTGGACTCTTACTGCTTTTAGTCCAACCCCGGCTGAAGCGGTGGGAAGGAGAGAAAGGGCCTTCTTCATGGTCATCCCCAACCTCTGGAACTCTCTCCCTCTCTAAGGAACTAAAGATGGCCCCTTCCCTCCTCGCCTTTCAGGAACAGCCGAAAACATACTCCTGCTCATATAGGTCACAATAATTGAAAGTCACACATATAATATATGATATTGACTTTTAAGTTTATCAATCAATCCTATATTAGGGGTGACTGGTATACAGGTGCTGCACACTAGAGATCCACACATACGTATATACAATACATTCATAGTAAATTGCAGTGTAAACAATGTCAATCTTTCATAACCATTGCAAATTGTACATACACAAGCTACAATGAGCATATTCAATCACAATTGCATAGTAATAGGGAAGGATGCGGGCAGGTGAGGGAGTGCAGTCAATACAAAGTACAATCTATTGCATATCAAAAGTCATCTGCCACGGAGAACGAAAGGGCCGCATCAATCCTGGCCAATTAAGTATCAAAATAGAAGGAAGCTACATACAGTACATTCATTCAGATAACCCAAGGCAATTATCACAATCAAAGGGGTATAGTACAAGCTATAAACCTGATGGCAAGTCTATAAAGATCTCTGGTAGCGATCTAGTGTCCGCTTGCTGCCATTACTCTCATTCATTATTACATGCCTTTTGCCTTGTGCCCCCTCGGGGGCTCCTTTTTTGACCCTTTTTTCTGCTAGCTCAGTTGACACCTTGAGTAAAGATCGATTTATATGCCCCCGAGGAACTGTGTGTTGTCTCTGGGAAATCGACATTTCTGTGTTTATGTTTCATGTTTGTTTTACATCTCATAGAACAGGGCTGTCCAACTTCTACCGGCCCAAGGGCCGGAATTCCGGTCACGGATCACCTGGGGGGCCGCAGTGTGAAAAAGTTGAAAAAAAAACCTCTTACCTCTTATACGACTATTGTTACAATGAATAGTTGACAGTTATACTTATACTTATTGCAATTACAATTACTAGTTGCATTATTAATTATAAAATAAATAAATAAAACAATGGAACAGAATGATTATAAAAGAATTTTAATGGGAACACTGAGGCCGATCAGCCTGCTTTACAAGAGCAGGAATGTCAACATCAATGTTTGTCGTTGCCAGCAGAAGAAGGTCTAACAATGAACTGTCGGAGAGAGAGCGCCTGTGACGATTTTTGATAAAGTTCATCGCCGAAAAAGCACTTTTTAAAAAAAACATCTGATTTCTTGCAGGAGGGTAGGCGGGCCACATCCAAGGCGCGGGGGGGGGGGGGCGTGTGCGGCCCCCGGGCCGCCTGTTGGGCATGCCTGTCATAGAATAGTTTGTGTTTAAATCTTATTCTAATTTGCTCACTTATAATTGGTTTTTATATGCTACGGAGTTTAATTTTCATTATTATGTTTCTATTAGTTGTTGTGTTCAGGCATTGAATGTTTGCCTTTTTTGAGACTGGAATCTGCCCTGAGTCCCTTCAGGGAGATCGGGCGGAATATAAATAAAGTTGTTGTTACTACTACTACTACTGGAAGAAGGTCCCTATGATCCGGCCTGGGAGTGCAGTGGGGCCACTATATCAATGAAGGCAGTTGTGCAGGGCCAGTCTTTGACCTAGTTGGGCGGCATTCGGCTTCATTGGGCTCATGTGCCCCCTTTCTCTCCCCCAACACCATTGCTAGCCTGTTGATGTGCAGTTGCTGGTGGTCTGGTGGCTGCTGCCTCCTCCATTGAAACTGGACCCTGCTGTTGGGCATCTCCCCCTCACCTGCCTGACCACAGCCATGGGGGGCGGGAGAAGAACGCGATGACCCGCCTGCTGCATGAGGTGGGATCTTGCCCTTCAGGCTGTTGGAAGCCAAAATGGAGCAGTGAAGCCACCGTCCAGCACCAGGAGTCCAATGCTAGGACCTCTGGTCACTTGCCAGTCCTTCCTTGACCAAGCCTGAGGGTGGTCTTTGTGGCACAAGTTCTGGGGCTGGCCTTGCAAGCCCTGGATGCTCAGGGACTATGGGATCTGGTTTGGCCATGGCAGTGCTAGAAGAGGGCATGGCTCCCGCTGACCCACAGGTCCCACTTGTGGAAAGGGGGCTCCTTTTCTCCAACTGGTCTACATACAGGACAGGGACCGTGACCAACCCCTGGCTTCTTCCACCTACTTCCATCCCTTGGTTTCAGCCTAGCATAGATTTCATGCACTTGGAACTCTCACCAACCCATTGCTTTGTTTCAGGGTGTTGCACTCCAAGGACGTGTGGGCTTTGGCCACAAAGAACGTCATGGTCAAAATGAGCCAGATGCAGACAGGTAAATACTGACCGGTCATGATGCTGCTGCTCCTCTGAAAGTCTTCTAATCCTATGCAGAGGGTGAAAAACTGCTGCTGCTGCTGCGATGGGCAATGGTGCTGCTAAGGGCTGTGGAGGGCTCATTTATGGGGCTCCAAAAGGGCGGAGGATCCGGCCCCTCCTTCCCACTCCCAGCCCAAAGCCAGCCCCCAAGGAGAAGATGGGGCTGGTGGTGTGCCCTGCCCTGCCCTTCCTCCAAAGAGGCTTTCTTGGAATTAGTTGGGAAAGAATAATAGAGTTGAGTGTCATCTGCATAAACTAATAAGATGGGGGGGGGTTTCGTGTCGGGAGCAACTTGAAAAACTGCAAGTCACCTCTGGTGTGAGAGAATTGGCCGTATGCAAGGACGTTGCCCAGGGGGTGCCTGGATGTTTGACCATCCTTGTGAGAGGCTTCTCTCATGTCCCCACATGGGGAGCTGGAGCTGACAGAGGGAGCTCACCCATGCTCTCCCCGGATTTGAACCTCTGACCTGTCCGTCTTCAGTCCTTCCAGCACAAGGGTTTAACTCATTGCACCTCCGGGGACTCCTTGACTAATAAGGTGCGCTTATTCGTGTGGGGCCGTAGTTAGTAGGATGAGTGTTTGACACTCTTAGTTGTTGTGGTTTAGGTTTATATCTTAAGAAAACCCAGTTCTAAAATCATCTTCCATTTTGTGCATTTTTTCAGCATTGGCAGGGCTGCAGCGTCCAGCGGGATGGGCCCAACTGGGCAGAGAGTTGGGAAAGAGGGGCTGAAGGAACCAGGCTGTTTGGCCACCTGACCGCTGGCTCACCTGTTCACTTGCTGGCCTATCCCTTCTGTTGAGTGGATGGCCAGATCATCGTCCTGTCCAAGGCACAAGGTGGTTGCATACTCTTCTGGTTCTGGCCACAGATGGATTCGAGGGTGCACATGTGCACCTTTGGACGTTAACCACTCTGAGGAAATCTTCAACCACCAACGATTTCTGTTTTCACAGCGTTAACCACTCTGAGGAAATCTTCAACCACCAACGATTTCTGTTTTCAAGATCTGGCACCAAGAGACACGAGACCTGGGATAACCTAAACCACATTATGGAGGAATTAGAAACTCAATCTCCTAGCCCATGGGTGATCATCGGAGGTGACTTTAACGCCAGAATTGGCCCTACCCCCTCAACAATACAATTTTTGGTCTAAGCATAGATGATGTACCTGAGCTTTCCTCAAGGGTAGCACTGGATAAGACAACCAATGCTGCTGGGAAGCATCTATGTGAGCTGATAATTAAAAAAACAACCTTCAACTCTGCAACGGACATGGCCTTGGAGATCCAGATGGACATTATACATTTACTTCCTCTAAAGGCCGAGCCTGTACCATAGACTATTTTATGGCCACCAGCCCTGTTCCAATACTCCGCGACTCATTTAAAATAACCCCCCAACCCGAAAGTGATCATGACCCCTTGCAGGTGTCTATCCTAACCCTTGGCCCTCTGATTAGGCCTTGCAATGCTGATGGCTCTAACTACCTAATCACCAGCGGCAAGCGACTAAGGTGGAACGATAGAATTACCGAAACTATGGAAACTTCTGAATTTGTTAAACTAAGAGAAAATATCCTGGTCCAGCATGATGATATCATAGGATCATATGAAACCCTCTTATCCTACTTAAAACCATACCTCATAGCATCCTCCAATTCTAAACTACTTAAATTCAGACCAAAGACCTGGTTTGATGAGGACTGTCACAAGGCAGAGAAAGGGCTAGAGAAGGCTCTGAAACCTTTAAAATCAACGGCCAACAAAGATAACAACCAAACGTACTTATATATAGCTGGGCTAAGAAGGAATTATAAAATGCTACTTAACGAAAAGGAACATAATTATCATACAACCCAATGGAAAGAACTGGCCCACGCTGCCATGCAGAAGGACACACAAAGGTTCTGGCACATTATTGCACGAGCGACCAGAATAGCAAATCACTCCCTAGAAGCATCAATTCAAAGTAAAGTATGGGAGGAACACTTTACAAATATGTACAGCTGTAAAACAACTCCGCATCTCTGTCTACACTGTCCCCAAATCAATACCCTCCCAGAATGGCCAGCGGCCACCTCCGAACAGGTCATGCACATCGGGGCAAAGAACCCCAACTATACCTACAAATTGATGGGGTCAAAGCTTTCCGAGACAAACCAGGAAAGGGATCTTGGGGTCTTGGTGGACAGCTCAATGAAGATGTCAACCCAGTGCGCTGCAGCAGCAAAAAAGCAAATTCTATGCTTGGCATGATCAGGAAGGGAATCGAAAATAGGTCGGCAAATGTTGTATTGCCTCTCTACAAATCTATGGTGAGGCCACATCTGGAGTACTGTGTACAATTCTGGTCACCGCACCTCAAGAAGGATATAACGGAACTGGAAAAGGCACAAAGAAGGGCAACAAGAATGATCCAAGGGATGGAGCAGCTCCCTTATGAAATCAGGTTGCAACGCCTTGGTCTTTTCAGCCTTGAAAGACGGTGTTTAAGAGGTGACTTGATCGAAGTGTATTAAATCATGCATGGGATAGAAAAGGTGAATAAAGAAAAATCATTTTCTTTGTCACAAAACACTAGGACTAGGGGGCACTCCCTGAAGCTCCAAGGTAGGAAAATTAGGACTAATAAAGGGAAATATTTCTTCACCCAGAGGGTCATTGGGTTATGGAACTCACTTCCAGAGGAGGTTGTGACAGCGGTCAGCCTGGACAACTTCAAGGCAGGATTAGACAGATTCATGGATACCAAGGGAATCAGTCGTTACTGAAATGGACATCCAAGTGCCACCTCTGTGTTGATGGAGGCAGGCAGGATTTTCCCCGGGTCCTGGTTGTGGGGGGTCGGGAGCAGGTGAGGGTTTTGCCCTCCTTTCTGCTAGAGATCCCCGTGTACAACTAGTGGGCCACTGTGTGACACAGAATGCTGGACTAGATGGGCTGAGGCCCGATTCAGCATGGCTCTTCTTATGTTCTTATGTTCTTATGTTCAAAAAAATCATGACCAAACAATCAATAAATAAGGCACCTGGAGAAGATATGATCCCCATGGAACTGCTAAATGTAAAATCAGACTACTGGATACCTATCCTGGCCAAGCTGTTCACCCATGTAAACAAAACAGGATCCATCCCTGAGGGCTGGAGATCAAGCATTATTGCCCTTATACATAAAAAGGGGGACAAAAAAAACCCTGCTAACTACAGGCCGATCACCCTTCTGAACATTACCTCCAAACTGTATGCACGACCCCTACTGGAACGCCTAGAAGATTGGTCTGAGAGTCACGACCTAATATTCGAAACCCAAGCCGGCTTCCAAAAGGGAAAATCCACCATTGACCTATGTTTTGTATTAAACTTCCTGATCCGTAAATACACCCAAAATATGAAACAAAAACTTTATGCTTCTTTTATTGACTTAAAATCAGCCTTTGACTCAATCCCAAGAGACCTGCTCTGGACAAAACTAGAGAAGGCAGACATTGACCCCCGTCTGCTGCATCTGATTAGGGCCCTACCTACCAATACCTCGACACAGGCCAAAGTTGATATGGCAGGCCATCTCACACGACAAATAAATATACCTACACTGGTGTCAAACAGGGCTGTATCCTAGCACCTTTTTTTATTCAACTTCTATATCAATGGTATTGTCAAAGAGTTAGAGGGCCTTCAATACGCCCCGGTCACTATTCTGGACCAGAAGCTCTCTCTGCTAATGTATGCCGACGACATCATTCTCCTGTCAAGAACTCAGGTAGGGCTGAGACGGTTGTTGGCTGGATTCTCAACATATTGTAAACTAAACGCTCTTACGATAAACTACAGCAAAACCCAGGTCGTGGGCTTTGGTAGTCGCCCCAAAACACACTCTTGGCACCTAGATGAACATGTAATAAATCAAGTGAAATCCTTTAAATACCTTTTCTGAATCAGCCACCTGGAAACAACAGATGAGTAACATCAAAATCCAAGCCTACAGATCAGCCAAAGCAACACTGAGCTTTGCTGCCAAACAAGGCGGTAACCTGGTTAACCCCGCCCTAACTGTTTTCAAGGCCAAAACCCTGGCGCAATTTCTCTATGGGGCAGAAATCTGGGGCATATCTAGTGCCCCCACGTCTAGAAGTGCCTCAAAATTACTTCCTAAGGGCACTATTGGGCCTCCCTAAAGACACTCCAACTGCCATGATCCGCCTTGAAACCTCTGTCCCAACCCTAGAAAGCCAAATAGACAAAAGGATCTTGTGCTATTGGCTTAAAATCCAAGAAATGCCAACTGCTAGATTACCAAAAAAAGTCTCCTGGAACTTAACAGCGGTCTACCTGTTAACAATTGGGTCCACGAGGCAGCACAACTGGCCACTAAATATGGTCTCTTGGTCAGTGAGCTGGCAAAGCTAGACCACCCCACAAGGAAGACAAAAATAAACAAGACAATATTAGACGTCACTACACTTACAGACCTCCAGGTTGCCTGTGACTCTCCGTGTGCCCCCCTATACTACAGCCTTAGACAACCTACTGGCTACCCGGATTACCTTGACAGCCTGACCTTTGTCCAGCTCCGACGAGCCTTCACAGAGCTCAGACTAAATATGTTTGATTCAGCTGAAAGGGACGGGACGCTTTAAAAAGTCCCCAAAAATGAACGATGTATTGCCAGTTGCCCCTACCCAGAGGACCTGATACATTACTTAATGTGCTGCCCCCTACACAAAGATCCTAGGGAGCGCTTTATATTACCTTTACTGGACAACAAAATTTTTCTGAATCCCCAGGAGATATTACTCTACCTCCTTATGGATACAGATAAATATACGACCTGGCGCGTAGCCCTGTTTGCCCTTGCGGCTAAGAAGATTAGGAGGAGGCACATAGCGGAGATGGCTGTCCTATGTAAAGGAGATAATTTGGTTTAAGAAGGTCTAAATGTGATTCCTAATATACTCATGGTGTATAAGTAATTTGTAACCTTTTATTGTCTATCGGCCCTATGTAAATTTCATATGTATTGTTTTGCGTGTGCGCTATTTTGTTATTTTGGACTTTGGCCAAAAGCAATAAACGTTATTCAGTTTTCAATGCAACGCCGCCCCTAGAAGGACTGCATGAGTTCTAAGAAGTGGCCACGGGGCTGACGTGCGGCATATGAGCTGTTTAGATAGAATCCTTTTCCCTGCAGTTTGAACCCATTGGGTTCAATACCTCAATGTGACATTCATTGCAATGGTAATTGTGTCCCCTTCTCTCAACCATTAGTCAGGCCTTTGACACGGTTTCCCATCATCATCATCATTTATTATTTCATTAGTGGCCCTCCCTCCGAGGTGCTCTGGGCGACTTACATAAAAACAAGATAAAAGTCATCATCATCATTTATTATTTCAGTGGTAAGCTTACACAAACAGGTGTTAAGATTAGATTACAGGTTAAATGCTCTGCTAAAGAGCCAGGTCTTAAGTTCTTAAGTGCTTGAATAAAGGACCGTAGGTCACGCATGGCTCTTAGGTAAGTTGGCAACGAATTCCATAGAGCTGGAGCAGAGATTGAAAAGGCCTTACGCCTTGTACTTTCGAGGCGTACTTCTCTGGGACCCGGTATATAAAGCAGATTTTGTTGGGAGGGTTGTGGCAACCACTGGTGGTGAAGGGGAGAAAGGCGGTCTCGGAGGTACATTGGCCCCTGACCATACAAGGCCTTAAAGGTCGGGACCAGCACCTTATAAGAAACCCGGTATTCAATTGGCAGGCAAGGTAGATGCTGAAGAGTTGGTGTTATATGGCATCTCATGGGCGTTTTCGTAAGTAGCCTAGCGACCGCATTTTCTACATTACTTCCAAGTCGCTGACACAGAAAGGCCAACGTAGAGTGTGTTACAGTAGTCCAACCTAGAGGTGACCGTAGCATGAATTACTGTTGCCAAGGCCTCTCCTGAGAGGCAGGGTGCCAGCTGCCTCACTTGGTGAAGATGGAAAAAGGCCTGTTTGCTGACAGCGACGACCTGAGCCTCCATTGTCAGCAGTGGGTCCAAAACAACACCAAGGCTCTTGACGGTGGCGGATGGAGATAGAGGTTCACCATGAAAAGTGGGCAGAGGACGCACCACTCCCATGACCGTCTTAAGGCACCAAACAAACTAGTCCAATGTGGGCTAGGCAAAACCATGGTGAGGTGGATCTGGAATTGGTTAGGCGAACAAATCCAGATTGGGGGGATTCTCCCCAAAGCTTCCTCCTCTTCCTCCTGGAAAAAAAATGGGGAGTGGAGTGCCATCCATAGGGTTTTGTCCTATGATGAATGCCATCCATAGGGTTTTGTCCTATGATGAATGACTTCTTAGGTGAAGAGTTAGAAGGCAGGACCATCCATTTTGCAGCCCGCACCAACTGGGGAGGGATAGCTAATAAGACTCCGGAAGCCGTGGTGGTGGCGCAATGGGTTCAACCTTGGTACCAGCTGAACTGTCAGCTCCAGCTTCCCATGTGAGGACATAAGAGAAGTGTTTCACAGGATGGACAACATCCTTACAGACGGCCAATTCTCTCACATCAGAACTGACCTGCAGTTGCTTGTCGCTTCTAACATGGACAAAAATCCCTGCCAGTTTAACATCTGTTAAGATTTCTGGAGTTGAGGGCCAAAACATCTGGGGAGGAGGGACCCATCGGCTGAGAACCACGGCTTTAAGCTGTTGAGGTCATTTGAGGTCCTGATCCTGTTCTCTTGGGGTATCAGCTGCCCCTCCATATTTGGTCTCATTGGCACTTTCCATTCCATTGAATAGCCCTGGAAGGTCCGGGATAGGACCCTCTGTATGCCCGCCCCCCTCACCCCTTGTTCCTAGGAGAAAGAAAGAAAGTTCACAAAATAGATCATAATTGTTTTGATAGGGTTCATTCCAACTTATCCCAAAACAACATTAACACTCTTTGTAGATTGGGGAACCACCCAAATATAGTCTGGAGACCGGCAGATAAGGGAGGAATGTATCCAAGAGGCTTATTTATTTTATTTATTTATTTCAGCATTTTACCCCGCTCTTCTCAACCCCCGAGGGGGGACTCAGAGCGGCTTACAGTGCGGCACAATTTGATGCCCACATCACAACAGCATAAAACCCCAAAACCCCACCACAATGAAAATACATTAAAACACATTAAAATACAGTTCCATCAGCATCATACACAGTCATTCCAAGTTAAAAACAATATTCAATCCATAAAAACATTGGCCCTCTTCATCCATTTTCATTAAAATCCCCATCTAACATGCTGCCTAGTGCTGGTGTGCAAACGCCTGGTCCCAAAGCCAGGATTTTACCCTTTTCCTGAATGCCAGGAGGGATGAGGTGGACCGTACCTCCATAGGGAGCGCATTCCACAGGCGGGGAGCCACCACCGAGAAGGCCCTGTCCTCGTCCCCACCAGCTGCATTTGAGAAGTCGGAGGAAGCGAGAGCAGGGCCTCCCCGGATGATCTTAGGTTACGGGGTGGGACGTAGCGGCCGATGCGTTCGGACAAGTAAGCTGGGCCAGAACCGTAAAGAGCTTTAAAGGTCAAAACCAGCACTTTGAATTGAGCTCGGAATTGGACAGGCAGCCAGTGGAGCTGACACAACAGGGGTGGTGTGCTCCTGTATGTAGCTCCCATTAGTAATCTGGCTGCCGCCCGCTGGACTAATTGCAATTTCCGAACTGTCTTCAAAGGCAGCCCCACGTAGAGTGTGTTGCAGTAATCTATTCGGGATGTGACCAGAGCGTGGACGACTGTAGCCAGATCAGACTTCCCAAGGTACGGGCGCAGCTGGCGCACGAGTCTCAACTGTGCAAAAGCTCCCCTGGCCACTGCTGAGACCTGGGGTTCCAGGCTCAGCGATGAATCCAGGATCACTCCCAAGCTGCGAACCTGCCTCTTCAGGGGAATGTAACCCCGTCCAGCACAGGCTGTAACCCTATGCCCTGTTCGGCCTTTCGACTGACCAGGAGGACCTCTGTCTTGTCTGGATTTAGTTTCAATTTGCTAGCCCTCATCCAGTCCGACACAGCAGCCAAGCACCGGTTCAAAGTCTGGACAGCCGGCCTGACAGGTGGGAAGGGTGACAGATCTGGACGTCATCTGCGTACAGATAACACCTTACTCCGAAACTCCGAATGATCTCTCCCAGCGGTTTCATGTAGATGTTAAATAACATCGGGGACAGTACTGAACCCTGAGGGACTCCACAAGACAAAGGTTGCGGAGCCGAACAGGTGTCACCCAGTAACACCTTCTGGGTGCGACCTTCCAGAAAGGATTGGAGCCACTGCAACGCAGTACCCCCAAGCCCCATATCTGCCAGGTGACCCAGAAGGATACCGTGGTCTACGGCAGGGCTGTCCAACTTCTACCAGCCCAGGGGCCTGAATTCCGGTCACTGATGACCTGGGGGGCCGTAGGGTCTGCCCCCGCCCTTGGCTCTGCCCCCGCCCCCAGCTCCGCCCCCTCCCCCAGCACCCTCTCCCCTTATTGTAATTTAATATTAAATATATTTAATTCCATCCTCCCCTCCCCCCTTATTTTAATGTATCCCATCTCGCCTTATTTCATCTTTAAATATATTTAATTTTATATTTAATACATGAGGGGAGATGGGGGGAGGGAATGAGGAGCCCCCTGAGGAGCCCCCTGCTTCGGCCTACCTTTTCCAAACGCGCAGGATCCAGGAGTACCCAGACGACGAGAGAGGCAACGACCGACTGAGTCGAAGAAGGTCCTAATCGCGTCTGTGGGCCTCAGTGATCCAGTAGTAGAGTAGCCGAAGAGTATCGCGAGAATACGCAATCCACATGGGATTTCGCTGTCAACGCCGGCGTGATCTCGCGTTGACAGCGAAATCCCGTGTGGATTGCGTATTCTCGTGATACTTGCTCCGAACCCGGAAGTGGGGTTTTTTTAAAAAAATATTATTTATTTTATTTTTCAATTTTTATTTTTTATTAAAAAGCTTAGGGGGGCATAGGGAAGGGGCTGGGGGGCCTTATACGGCCCCCGGGCCGCCAGTTGGACAGCCCTGGTCTACGGTATCGAAAGCCGCTGAGAGGTCCAGCAGAACCAACAGGGACACACTCCCCCTGTCGAGTTCCCGGCGTAGATCATCTACCAAGGCGACCAAGGCTGTCTCAGTCCCATGTCCCGGCCTAAAGCCAGACTGTGCCGGATCAAGATAATCAGTGTCTACCAAGAACCCCTGGAGTTGCGAAGCCACCACACGTTCCATGACTTTGCCCAAGTAGGGGAGATTGGAAACTGGCCGATAGTTCACTAATTGAGTGGGGTCCAGGGATGGTGTCTTCAACAGCGGTTTTATAACAGCTTGCTTTAAGCTGGCTGGAATGATGCCTTCCCGAAGGGAGGCATTAACCACCCCCTTCACCCACTCTGCCAAACCCCCTCTGGCTTCCTTTATCAGCCAGGATGGGCAGGGGTCTAGGATGCATGTGGTAGGCCTCGCCTCTCCAAGGATCTTGTCCACATCCTCGAGCTGAACCAATTGAAACAAATCCATTAAAACCGGACAAGCAGATGCTCGTGTCACATCCTCAGAGACTGCCATTAAAGTGGTATCGAAATCGGAACGGATCAGCACCACTTTATCCGCGAAGACCTTAGCAAATTCTTCACAGCGTACCACCGAGCCGTCAGGGATCTCGAACTGCGGCAGATTTAAAAGACCCCTGACGACTCGGAACAGTTCCGCTGGACGGTTCTTCGCGGCGGCCACCTGGGCCACAATAGATGTTTTTTGTTGCTGCGTCGTAGGTCCTCAAAAAGGAGACCAGACGCGCATGGGCTGATCCGCTCCGCTTCCGACGCCACACGCACTCTAGCCTCCTCTTTTTTCGCTTCATTGCTGCCAGCTCCTCAGTAAACCAAGGAGCTGGTTTAGCTCGGTTACTCGAGAGGGGGCGTTCTGGAGCGATCGTGTCAATAGCCCTTGTCATCTCCCTATCCCAGAGAGACACAAGAGCCTCGACAGGGTCACTTACCGAGGAGGCGGGGAAATCCCCAAGAGCCGTCAGGAATCCATTCGGATCCATAAGTCTCCTGGGGCAGACCATTCTAATGGGTCCACCACCCCTGCAGAGGTGGAAAGGCACAGTGAGTCTAATCCTGACCAGGTGGTGATCGGTCCATGGCAAAGGAATGATGGTCAGTTCCTCCACTCCGCCACCTTCTTCCCATCCCTGGCAGAAAACCAGATTTAACGTGTGTCCTGCACTGTGGGTGGGACCCGATATTAGCTGGGACAGGCCCATGGTTGCTATGGCGGCCATGAAGTCCTGAGCCGCTCCTGATAGAGTGGTCTCAGCATGGACGTTGAAGTCTCCCAGCACGATGAGCCGTTATAAACCACTAAATAACACGAGGTATTATACTTGTTTACCACAGGATCCCACAAATCGTATTTCCAAAACAATTTCCAGTATTATTCATCACGCTGTCTCCTTGGGTTGTAACATCGGTGGTTCCCAAACTTTTTTGAGATACCGTCCCCTTTCCAGAAATTTTTTTACTCAGCGCCCCCCTAGAAATTATTATTTTTTAATTTTAATAGCAATTAAACAGAAAGATATATGTATTAATGTTTCTACCTTTTTTGTAAAATATAATAAAGAAAGTTGTAAATTAGAAACATTGAAGTTTGAAATTTTGAAACTCTTTATTGAACTTTGAATAGAAAGGTAATACAAAAAAAATAATTTGGGATATTAAATATAACACTATGTGGGTTGGTGTCGTTGCTGTGTTGTTGGGGAGTGAGGTCCATTGAAAAAAATGGCTGTGAATAAAGAGGAGAGACCTTGTGTTATTCGCACTGTGTTTTCTATTGCTAAGTGACAAGGGATCAAGAGCCTTCCTGGTTTTAGAAACAGACTTCTCTTTGTGTGTCTGTTGTTCAAATCGGACCAACTCCAGACTGGCTCAGAGAACGAGAGTTCCTCAGACCAGGGCCGTAGCCAGGATTTTGATTTGGGGGGGCTGAGTTTGGTTCGGGGGGCTGAGACTGGGTGGAAGAGGGTCTACCCCAGCAAACCTTTTGTATTGTTATCCCAATAACCCCATGAATGTGGGATATACTGAGCATGGTGATCAGATCATGATATGAATAAACATAACAGTTTAAATAATGTACCAGTAAGGCCTTTTCGCGGACCACCCTGAGAATTTCGGGGGGGGGGGGGCTGAAGCCCCCTTAGCCCCCCCCAGGCTACATGCCTGCCTCAGACACAGGCTGAACGCTCAGAGAAAAAATAGATAACACAAGAGTTTGCTTTCCTTAACTCTTCCAGCTGAGTATACTCGGGGAGTGGAAGTTTTGTCTCTTTTGCAGTAAATCTGTACTTTTTGTGGGGTGGAAGCGGGGTGGGTGGCCAGCTGCTGACGGGGGAGGAGACGCCTTTTCTGCTGCTGCTGCCGCCACCCCATCTCCACCTCCTTTTCTTTCCTTCTTTCTTTCTTTCCTTCCTTCCTTCTTTCCTTCCTTCCTTCCTTTCTTTCCTTCTTTGCTTCCTTCCTTCTTTCCTTCCTTCTTTCCTTCCTTCCTTCTTTCCTTCCTTCCTTCCTTCCCTTCTTCTTCCTTCCTTCCTTCCTTCTTCCTTCCTTCTTTCCCTTCCTTTCCTTCCTTCCTTCTTTCCTTCCTTCTTTCCTTCCTTCCTTCCTTCTTCCTTCCTTCCTTCCTTCCTCCTTCCTTCTTCCTTTCTTTCCTTCCTTCCTTCCTTCCTTCCTTCCTTCCTTCCCAGGGCAGGGATCAAGTTTGCCTTCCAGGAGGCGGCGGCCTCCCCAAGCGCCCAGCTGGGCTTGCTCCACCTGCCCTTCCTGGAGCTGTTGAGCGAGTTCTCCCCGCGACTGATGCACCCCGACAAGGCCCTGCTGTGAGCGCCTCTGGAGGGGTCCCTGCTGTGGTGGGGGGCAGTGGTCATCCCTTCCCCATTTCCTTTCCACCGCAGTTAAGGTCTGGGTGACCCCAACCCTCTCCCTCGCAGCTTCTCCTACCTGAAGAAGTTCTGTCCGGCTGCTCAGACCGAGGACCCCCACTGGACCTCTTTCCTGGTCTACCAGCGTTCCCTGAGCCCCCAGGCAGAGGAGCGGCCCAAGTCGGCCGCCAAGAGGAGCCGCCTGGACGGTGGGTGAAGGGATGTGCGCCCCTCCCCCCCTCCCCTCATGGGGTTGTCCCTGTGGGTGGCCCTGTGGCTTGGGAGGGAGTGCTGCGGAGGGTCTCCCAACGTTGGTCTCCCTCTCCAGGGTCCTCCTCTGAGCTCCAGGCTAGCGATGCCAGTCTCCCCTCCAGCAGAATCAGCAGCCGCCTGCAGACCCCGCTGCTGACCTCCACAGCCCTCAGGGTCAAGGGCCAGGCGAAGGGGGGCCTCCAGCCAAAGGCGCAGGTGGACTCGGAGGGTTCCGAGTCAGAGTTCGTGCTCAGGTGAGTGGGGGAAGGAGGGGGGCGTGGCTGAGTCGGGAGCGTGGTCTTCCCTTTGAACACACACAAGGGGCCAGGCTGAGCGCCTTGCTTGTGGTCTTTCCTGCAGCAGCAGCCACACTCCGCTGCCCTCCCAGCGGGGCCCCCTTCGCAGGCCCCGCCCGCAGCCGCGGCTTCTCATGAAGAGGGACCACAGTGGGCTCCTCCTGGGCCGAAGACCAGATCGGTAAGGGCCACGGGAGAACTCTGTACTCACCTGAGGCATCGAACTCTTGCCTTGTATGTGTAAACTGAGCCCTTTTGGGGGGAGAGGGCTAGGGTCAGGGCCGTAGCCAGGATTTTGATTGGGGGGCTGAGTTTGGTTCGGGGGGCTGAGACTGGGTGGGAGAGGGTCTACCCTAGCAAACCTTTTGTATTGTTATCCCAATAACCCCATTAATGTGGGATATAATGAGCATGGTGATTAGATCATGATATAAATGCACATAACAGTTTAAATAATGTACCAGTCAGGCCTTTTCGCGGACCACCCTGAGAATTTCGGGGGGCTGGGGAGGCTGAAGCCCCTTAGCCCCCTGGCTACATGCCTGGCTAGGGTTGCCATTTTTTGATATAAGAAATAAGGGACATTTACGGGATTTTTCACAAAAATAAGGGGCACTTCATTAAAAACTTGAAACTCAAACGTTAGTTATAAATAGTTTTATTAACAGAATAAGATGATGATTGAAACTCACAAAAGAAACTGACTTCCACCCTCTTAACAGGACGTGGGATGTTTCTGCATGCTTTGTCATGCAGGAAAAACATTATTAGAACTACCTAATTTTCTCCCTCTGTATTTAGTCCTTGACTTTGCTGACTTTAAAAGCGCACTGTCTAAACATTAAAATAAAATAAATTTTATAAGACAGTACATCTTCATGATTATGATGTCAATAGTTAATGGTATAGTATAGTATGGGATACACAGCATTGTATAGTATTGGGATGCACAGCTAGGCCTATTTTAAGAGTAACTCTCAAGCAACCAGAAACTATCTTGATCCAACATGATCTAATATTCCCCTTGGGTAACGGTTAATTGAGTCTACTCTACTTTGAAAAGGTCCTGTCTCGCAAGCGCATGGCTGTCAGCCTGCCCTGAGAGTTGGAATCCGCTGGCAGGCATTGCTGTGGAAACGCACACCTTCCTCGGGTCAACCCCGCCCAGTTCTGTCCTGTTAGTCAATAATAAGGGACAGGGCCTGAAAAAACGGGACACAAATTTTAGGGCCAAAATAAGGGACGTCCCTTAGAATAAGGGACATATGGCAACCCTAGAGAGGGCAGTCTAGAAGTAAAGTTACATTATTATGTATTGCTAGCCGTCCCCTGCCATGCATTGCTGTGGCCAGGGCTGTAGCCATTTTGCATTGCTGTGGTCTACCCTAGCAAACCTTTTGTATTGTTATCCCAATAACCCCTGTGGGTAAGATGTGATCATGATATGAATAAACATAACAGTTTAAATAATGTACCCCTTTTTTGACCACCCTGGCCAGGGGGCCCTTAGCCCCCGGCTACTTGCCTCAGCCCAATCTGTGTAGATGTGGGGAGTCAGCCCCTTGTGGGGGCGGGATAGAAATGTATGTAATATGTAATACATACATATTTCTGTTTATGTTTATATATGTGTGTTTACATATATATACACTGTATATATATATATTCCAACGGTGCCTCGAGGCCATTACTGGATGGCTGCGAGCCAGTAGGTTGAGGGTGAATCCAGCGAAGATGGAGATCTTGTGGCTGGGCCGTCCGGGGGATGGGGATGTCTAGCTTCCGACCCTGGACGGTGTGGCGTTATGCCCATCGTCCTTAGTAAAAAGCCTGGGAGTACACTTGGACTCCCAGCTGACCATGGAGACCCAGGTCTCTATGGCCAGCAAGTCTGCCTTTTTCCATCTCAGACAGGCGAGGCGGCTGGCCCCCTATCTATCCCGGAACGACCTGGCCACGGTGATCCAAGCCACGGTCATCTCGAGACTGTACTGCAACGCACTCTATGTTGGCCTTCCTCTGTCAGTGACCCGGAAGCTCAGGCTGGTGCAGAATTCTGCTGCCCGACTCCTGTCTGGAACCCCAGCAGGTAGTCACACAACACCTACCTTGCAGGACCTGCACTGGCTGCCAATTGAGCACCGGATCACTTTCAAAGTGTTGGTTCTTACCTTTAAGGCCTTTCACGGTTTGGGGCCAACGTACCTGAGGGACCGTCTCTCCCCTTATTGCCCAATGAGATCACTGCGGTCAGAGGGAGCCTATCTCTTAGACGTCCCCTCGGCGAGGCTCGTACGCCTGACCTCAACCCGTAGGAGGGCGTTCTCTGTCATCGCGCCCACTCTGTGGAACGCCCTCCCGGCAGAAATACGTGCGATCCAGGACTTGCTTGCATTCAGACGGGCCTGCAAGACCCATCTTTTCCGCCAGGCGTTCGACCTGTAGGTCTTACTTTGTACAGCTTTGTGTTTTTAAGTGTTATCTGTGGTAGCGTGTTGCGTCACAGTTTTTAATGATTTTATGGAGTGTACTGTTTTTAGCTAATTTGCTGTTGTTTTAACCATTGCCATTGTTTTTATTGTGCCTTGTTTGGCTCCTGTGAGCCGCCCCGAGCCCTCCCGGGAGTGGCGGCATAGAAGCATGCTTAATAAATAAATAAATAAATAAATAGTTTTGCGTATGTGTTGTAATGTATTTTTTATTATGTTAATCCCACAAACGAACATTACATTTTATTTATGTAGATTACTGTTATTTATATTATATTAATATTACTATCATATTATTATAACTACCCATCCCATTGGGGCGAGGTAGGGCCTTGGGCTTTGCATGCGGGAGGCGGCAGAGTTCGCAGCAAGCAAAGATGGGAATCCTTTTTCCAAAGCTTCAGAAAGGCAAATTCAGGGGCTGGGGGGAGTCCAGCTAGTCTCCTTGTGCCCCCCCCCCCAAGGGATGGGAGAGGCCCCAGAGAGTTAAAAGGAAGGAGGGATCCCACAGAGAAAGATTCGTCTCAACCAGGAGATGCAGCAGCAGCAGCTGCCATTTTCAGTCCCAGAGGCAGTGCAGGAGGCAAGAAACTGCCTGGCACTTGGTGGTCGATGTTGGGAAGTGTGAAGGGGCCCCTTGATGGCACTCCAGGTGGCACCTTGGTACCCTTAGTGAACTCTGAATCACCCCACAGTGGACAGTCCATGGCTGGAGGGGAAGGAGAGCTGGCCAAACAAGAGGAGAGCCTGCCTTTGAGTGCAAAGGATGATCCCTGACCGCCTTCAGTCCGTGGCTGGAGCGAGAGAAGACCACCTTGTAGGCCTCCGCCAGACCCCTTGGTGCTGCTGCTGCTGCAGTTGTCCTGCTTCTTGGCTGAATGGGGTTGGACTGGATGGCCCTCGAGGTCTCTTCCAACTCTATGATTCTGTGATTCCAAGTGTATTGTATTTTAGGAGCCCCCGGTGGCACAGCAGGTTAAACCGCTGAGCTGCTGAACTTGCTGACCGAAATGTCAGTGGTCCGAATACAGGGAGCAGGGTGAGCTTCTGCTGTTAGCCCCAATTTCTGCCAACCTAGCAGTTTGAAAACATGCAAATGTGAGTCGATCAATAGGTACCACTCCGGCAGGAAAGTAGTGGTGCTCCATGCAGTCATGCCAGTGGTCACATGACCTTGGAGGTATCTATAGACAACGCTGGATTTTGGGCTTAGAAATGGAGATGAGCCCCAGAATCAGACATGACTAGACTTCCTGTCAGTGGAAACGGTTGCCTTTTTATTGTATTTTAATCCATTTTTACTACTACACTGTTGCTATTGGAATGGTTTTAACTTTTGTATTGTGCATTTGAAACTTGACTAAGCGTGGGATTCTTAGCTGCCTTGAGTAGTCCCCCCCTTGGGGGGGGGGGAGGTGGTGTATAAATAAAGCTAATAATAATACTGCTGGGGAGGAAACACTTTCTTCTCTCTCACCCCCCCCCCTCCCCATTTACGCCCCACAGGCAGCAGCTGATAGAGGCCGAAGAGAGCCTAGAGAGCAGCGAGGTCTAGGAGGAAAAAGATGACTGCTTTGCCTCTGGGCTGGTGAGGGGTGTCAAGGGG
>JARBWK010000005.1:2241470-2258070 GCA_030556195.1 Anolis apletophallus
CAGAAGGAGGGATGGATGGGTGGGGCATCAGGAACCTCAATGAGACACCCACCCACCCACTCTCCCTTCAGCCCCTTGGGGTCCCCTCTTCCTCCCCACCTGCCTTTTACCTCCCCTTGGCTGGGGGTCACCCTCAGGACGCGGCTGCGCTCAAACTCCTCCAGCCTCACACAGCTGTGGAAGGAGCACTCGTCTACACGGACCGCTGTGCCATAGCCTGGGAGGGAGAGAAGGGAGGCAGCTTCAAGGTTGGGGGGAGCCAGAAGGGAAGGGGGGAGGTCAAGGGTAGGGGCTGGCACTCACCCCGGAGCTCCATCTTGCCCACGCAGAACTCCTCCGAGAGGCCCACCCGCATCTCTGCAAGGGAAGCCATGGTGGGGCTTGTCACCAACACTGCCCCCGAGTGTTGGAAGAGGCTCTTGGGTCAGCTTGTCCATGCAGGATCTCCAGCAAAAGCCCCTGGTCTCATTTTGAAGCTGCCAGCCATGGGATAAAGGAGGGCCCCCTCCCTCCCTCTCCTGTGGGGCACGTGGTAGTGGTGGTCCCAGAGGGGCAGAATTACTCTATGAAGGGCACGCCCTGCCTTCAAAGGAGGAGCAGGAGAAGAACTGGGAGCCAACTCTTGATCCCGAACCTGGGCGTCAAGGGCTAGTAGGCTTGCTTCCTGAAACTGGTCCACACTTGCCAGAAATATTTAAAATTAACTAGATATGTTGAATTACAAAACTGCAGGTCAAGCACTGAAAAAGTTAAATAGGTGCCAAAGCTGCAATTCAATATAAGCACAGTCTGAGGGAGCCCTCAGTGGGAGAAGGCCTCCGTGGGAGAAAGGCCTCAGTGGAAGTAGGTCTCAGTGGGAGAAGGCCTCAGTGGGAGAAGGCCTCAGTGGGAGTAGGCCTCAGTGGGAGAAGGCCTCAGTGGGAGAAAGGCCTCAGTGGGAGAAAGGCCTCAGTGGGAGAAAGGCCTCAGTGGGAGAAAGGCCTCAGTGGGAGAAAGGCCTCAGTGGGAGATAGGCCTCAGTGGGAGAAAGGCCTCAGTGGGAGAAAGGCCTCAGTGGGAGAAAGGCCTCAGTGGGAGAAAGGCCTCAGTGGGAGAAAGGCCTCAGTGGGAGAAAGGCCTCAGTGGGAGAAGGCCTCAGTGGGAGAAAGCCCTCAGTGGGAGAAAGGCCTCAGTGGGAATAGGCCTCAGTGGGAATAGGCCTCAGTGGGAGAAGGCCTCAGTGGGAGAAAGCCTCAGTGGGAGAAGGCCTCAGTGGGAGAAAGGCCTCAGTGGGAGAAAGGCCTCAGTGGGAGAAGGCCTCAGTGGGAGAAGGCCTCAGTGGGAGAAAGGCCTCAGTGGGAGAAAGGCCTCAGTGGGAGAAAGGCCTCAGTGGGAGAAGGCCTCAGTGGGAGAAGGCCTCAGTGGGAGAAAGGCCTCAGTGGGAGAAGGCCTCAGTGGGAGAAAGGCCTCAGTGGGAGAAAGGCCTCAGTGGGAGAAGGCCTCAGTGGGAGAAGGCCTCAGTGGGAGAAAGGCCTCAGTGGGAGAAAGGCCTCAGTGGGAGAAAGGCCTCAGTGGGAGAAAGGCCTCAGTGGGAGAAAGGAGAAGGCCTCAGTGGGAGAAAGGCCTCAGTGGGAGAAAGGCCTCAGTGGGAGAAAGGCCTCAGTGGGAGAAAGGCCTCAGTGGGAGAAGGCCTCAGTGGGAGGCCTCAGGCCTCGGTGGGATTATTTATTTATTGGGTCGATTTAGAAAGGCCTCAGTGGCTCAAGGCGGTTTACAGAATAGGCCTCAGTGGGAGAAAGCCTCAGTGGGAGAAGGCCTCAGTGGGAGAAAGCCCTCAGTGGGAGAAGGCCTCAGTGGGAGAAAGGCCTCAGTGGGAGAAAGGCCTCAGTGGGAGAAAGGCCTCAGTGGGAGAAGGCCTCAGTGGGAGAAGGCCTCAGTGGGAGAAAGGCCCAGTGGGAGAAAGGCCTCAGTGGGAGAAAGGCCTCAGTGGGAGAAAGGCCTCAGTGGGAGAAAGGCCTCAGTGGGAGAAGGCCTCAGTGGGAGAAAGGCCTCAGTGGGAGAAGGCCTCAGTGGGAGAAAGGCCTCAGTGGGAGAAAGGCCTCAGTGGGAGAAGGCCTCAGTGGGAGAAGGCCTCAGTGGGAGAAGGCCTCAGTGGGAGAAAGGCCTCAGTGGGAGAAGGCCTCAGTGGGAAAGGCCTCAGTGGGAGAAAGGCCTCAGTGGGAGAAAGGCCTCAGTGGGAGAAGGCCTCAGTGGGAGAAGGCCTCAGTGGGAGAAGGCCTCAGTGGGAGAAAGGCCTCAGTGGGAGAAAGGCCTCAGTGGGAGAAAGGCCTCAGTGGGAGAAGGCCTCAGTGGGAGAAAGGCCTCAGTGGGAGAAAGGCCTCAGTGGGAGAAAGGCCTCAGTGGGAGAAGGCCTCAGTGGGAGAAGGCCTCAGTGGGAGAAGGCCTCGGTGGGAGAAGGCCTCAGTGGGAATAGGCCTCAGTGGGAGAAAGCCTCAGTGGGAGAAGGCCTCAGTGGGAGAAAGCCCTCAGTGGGAGAAAGCCCTCAGTGGGAGTATTTCACAGTGGGAGAAAAGGCCTCAGTGGGAGAAAGGCCTCAGTGGGAGTAGGCCTCAGTGGGAGTAGGCCTCAGTGGGAGAAAGGCCTCAGTGGGAGAAAGGCCTCAGTGGGAGAAGGCCTCAGTGGGAGAAAGGCCTCAGTGGGAGAAACCCTGTACGTTTATGGGAAGGGTCTTTGGTTAATTAGCCCATGCACCCAACACGACACTTGCACGGTGTACTCACCGGAGCAGTTTGGGAAGAAACTCTTGAGCCGGATCTCCCCCTGGATGTCGACTTTCATGGGGGTGCCCTGGGGAGAGGAGGGGAGGGAGATGGTCAGAAGGCTCAGTTCCACCCAACCAATTCAAGGGAGCTAGGAAGAGTGGCCCCATCTCCCCCCCCTTTTCCCAAAGGAACTGAATGGACTCACATTAGCCGCAATGATGACCGTGAGGCGCTCCACCAGGTCCAGAAAGACCTCTGGCCGGGAGCCCTGGGAAAGAGAAAGGCACCTCTTGGACCTTTGGTTCTGGAGGAACAAATCCCCTCCGCCCTGAAATGTGCCGGTTGAGGAATAAGAGGTGTGTCTTCGGCCCCACGGCCAGGTTTCTCACCTGTTCCCCGCGCAGGGAGAGGGCCGGCCGGGCCGCGGCAGAGCTGGGGGCCACCTTGCTCTGCTGAGTGTCTGCTCCAAACTGCAAACACAGGAAAGGACCAGGGTTAGAAAGAGGCCCGAGCTGCCAGGGGTGCAAAACACCCCCTTCTTCCTGGGACAAGGCTGTCGGGGATCTGTTGTGTTTACCTGGAAGGGGGCATTGGTCTAACCAGAGAGTAGGTCTAAGCATTGCAGCCACAGGGGGAATCTGGGAAATCAAGTCACCCAGGACTTTGCAATCGTGTCCCCAGGGAATGGGCCTGGAAGTGCCAGAAAAAGGGAGGCATTCTCCTGTGCGCGGTTTCCCCAGAGCCGGCAACTTCCACCTGGAGTCCCAAGAAGCCACCCATGTGCCATCTTTGGCAAGGGGTCAGGTGCACATCTCGTGGGGCACCGCTTACAGTCTCACCATTCAAAGCTGAGTCATATTCATCTTCTCATATAGCCTACTGAAACCTGACAGAGGCTGGATGGCCATCTGTCGGGGGTGCTTTGCATGTGATTGTCCTGCTTGTGGCAGAATGGGGTTGGACTGGACGATAGCCCATGAGGTCTCTTCCAACTCTAGGATGATGATGATAATAATCTTTATTTATAACCCACCTCCATCTCCCCAAAGGGGACTGGGGACGGCTAACATGAGGCCAAGCCCAAAAACAAAACAAAAACTATACATTGTTTTTCTATGAAACGCCTCGCTCTCTCCCAGGGATTGTTTGCAAGCCAGGTGTCACCGCATGGTATATCCATGGTGCATCCGACCGTGAAGGGAACTGTGAGTGACGCTTCCCAGAATTTTGTTAAGTCACATCTCCTTGCTGCAAAAAAATTGGATCTAATTCCTTTCAACGTCTCAAGACTAGCTGCTTCCTGACAAAGAATACATTGGAGAGAATGAGACTTGCTGGGACATACATCCTTTGGTCTTGAAATAGAAGCAGCTTTGGACCCAACAAGCTTTGAGGCCGTTCCTTTTCTTGGAGCAGAGACACAGGTGGAAATAAATAAATAAGAGGGCTGCTTTTGGAAAAAGTCAAGTACAAAACCTCCCGAGGACGTTTTGCAGAGTTTTTTTGAGTGGCGGCAGCAGTGGGAGGGAGACCTTCTGACAAAGGAAGGGCTCCGGGAGTCCCGCTCGGCTGCTTCATTGTGCCACTCCATTACTTATTGACCCGTATTCACTCGAGTCTCGGCCGTCATCCAATCTAGCGCACATCTCAGCTCTGACACCCCAAAAAAAAAAGTATTGGCGAGTGTCATGTGCAGTGGTGAAATATGGTTCTAAAAAGGCTCTAAAGTACTTACAAAACTAAAGTTCTGGTGGTGAACACTAGGTGGCGCTAGTGCTTTGCTTCTACAGTGTTGCTAAAGTTCTGATGGTGAACATTTCAGAACTCACTGTAGAAGCAAAGCAACTTTAGCACCAGAACTGTTAACCACCAGAACACTGTAGAAGCAAAGCACCAGCGCCACCTAGTGTTAACCACCAGAACTTTAGCAACACTGTAGAAGCAAAGCACCAGCGCCACCTAGTGTTAACCACCAGAACTTTAGCAACACTGTAGAAGCAAAGCACCAGCGCCACCTAGTGTTAACTACCAGAACTTTAGAAGCAAAGCACCAGCGCCACCTAGTGTTAACCACCAGAACTTTAGCAACACTGTAGAAGCAAAGCACCAGCGCCACCTAGTGTTAACCACCAGAACTTTAGCAACACTGTAGAAGCAAAGCACCAGTGCCACCTAGTGTTAACCACCAGAACTTTAGCAACACTGTAGAAGCAAAGCACCAGCGCCACCTAGTGTTAACCACCAGAACTTTAGCAACACTGTAGAGAAGAAAAGCACTAGCGCCACCTAGTGTTAACCACCAGAACTTTAGCAACACTGTAGAAGCAAAGCACTAGCGCCACCTAGTGTTAACCACCAGAACTTTAGCAACACTGTAGAAGCAAAGCACTAGCGCCACCTAGTGTTAACCACCAGAACTTTAGCAACACTGTAGAAGCAAAGCACTAGCGCCACCTAGTGTTAACCATCAGAACTTTAGCAACACTGTAGAAGCAAAGCACCAGCGCCACCTAGTGTTAACCACCAGAACTTTAGCAACACTGTAGAAGCAAAGCACCAGCGCCACCTAGTGTTAACCACCAGAACTTTAGTTTTGTAAGTACTTTAGAGCCATTTTAGAACCATATTTTACCACTGCACATGACATTCGCCAATACTTTTTTTTACTTTTAAAACTTCATTATTATTTCATTATTGGCAATTTTCAAGACAGAAGCAATTAGGAACTGCCATTTATAACGAGTTCAAAGCCAGCCTGGTTCTTAGTGAGCTCCTGACCATTAATAGTCTAGCTTGCTGTTGACCTATGCAGCCCAAAAGACAGGTGCATCTGTCAAGTAGGAAATTTAGGCACTGCTTTATGCGAGGAGGCTTATTCAACTAATTTACGACACCATAAAATCTTCCAGCAGAGTGTAGAGGAATGAGGAAGTACTCCATCAAGGACTCGGGTGTTGCAAGTGGACGATGAAGCAGCAGCTCCCCCTGTGGCCGGAATCGAGCATACCCTCATGAAGCCGGAATAAGCTGGAATGTTAAATTGCCTCTGTATAAAAATGTATGTCTATGTGGCATTGAATGTTTGCCATGTATATGTGCATTGTAATCTGCCCTGCGTCCCCTGTGGGGTGAGAAGGGCGGAATATAAATACTGTAAGTAAATAAATAAATACATGTGTTAGTGATGCAGTAACCTGCCTCGGGCCGTGAGGAGAGGCGGGCAAGACATAACTATTATTAGTATTATCTCTCATTTCAATGTGCGGCAGGTTCCCTGGAGTCCTGTCCTGCGGCCAGAGAACAAGCCAAGGGAGGCTGCCATGGGCTCTCTCTCTCTCTCTCTCTCCCACCACCCCTCCACCAGGGGGCGCCCGGGCTCACCAGCCCCACGGAGCTGAGGTCCAGGAGGCTGAAGCGCGGGCCCAGGACGGGCTCCACTTGCAGGAAGTTCCGCAGCACCTCGGGGGCCGTGCTCTGGACGTAGCCGTAGTCCTGGAAGGAAGGGAAGGAGCCCATGAGAGGGGGGGGAGGGTGGGGTGGGCGGGGGTCCACCTGCCACTCCAGTGAGGGCCCGCCCCTTTCCACCATGACCTACCAGCAGCTCATCCAAGAGTTCGTGGAGGAGGGCGAAGTTGAGGGCCACGCTCCTCTCGTCCAGGGCCCCGCAGGAGTCCCGAAGCAGCGCCGCCAATCTAGACAAAAGGGGTGGGGTTTGGGACAATGGGCGGGGCCTCAATCTCCCAGGAGGCACACTGAGGGCCCTTGGACAGAACAGCCTGGGAAAGTGGCCGGGCCTCCTCTGGACGTCTTCCTGAACAGCCTGGACATTCTCACCCTCAAGCTGGGAAATTGAGCAAGGTCTGCAATGGCTCATGAGTCTCTTCTAATGGTAGGGTTCTAGGATTGTTGTAGGTTTTGGGGGCTGCCTGGCCATGTTCGAGAAGCAGCATTCTCTCCTGACGTTCCGCCCGCATCTATGGCAGGCATCCTCAGAGGTTGAGAGGTTGGTTGGAAACTAGTAAAATTGGGTTGATCTATCTGTGGAATAATAATGTCCAGGCTGGAAGAACCCTTGTCTGTTGGAGGCAAGTGAGAATGTTGCTATTGGCCACCTCGATTAGCACTGAGTAGCCTTGCAGCTTCAAGGCCTGGCTGCTTCCTGCCCGGGGGAATCCCCCCCCCCCTCTATATATAAGGAATGATGTCCAGGGTGGGAGAAAGAAAGAACTGTAGTCCGTTGGAGACAAGTCTGAATGTTGCAATTGGCCACCTTGATGAGCACTGAGTAGCCTTGCAGCTTCAAGGCCTGGCTGCTTCCTGTCCGGTGGGAATTATTTATTTATTTATTTATTTGCTATTTTTATATGCCACCCTTCTCAACCCCGAAGGGGACTCAGAGTGGCTTACAGCAAACAATACTGCCAGAGTGGCTTACAGTGTACATATAACAATATTGCCGGAGCGGCTTACAACAAACTGAAAAAACAACAATTAACATTACAACATATCGCAATATTGTTAGCAATATTGCATGTAATACAAATATACAAATTATAATATCACGATATAATTATTGTATCACATTATCATTGGCAGTATTATACTGTGTTACAATACAACACCACCAATACCAAATGCATATACCACATACCATACCGTAATCATACTATTATTATTATTATTACATTACGATTATTATACTATAACATAATACAATATATTGACATTATATTATATTACATCAAATTGCAATGCAATGTAACACTATATTATATTAGTTCCTCCCCCCTATATAAGGAATGATGTCCAGGGTGGGAGAAAGAAAGAACTCTAGTCCGTTGGAGACAAGTCTGAATGTTGCCATTGCCCACCTTGATGAGCACTGAGTAGCCTTGCAGCTTCAAGGCCTGAATCCTTTGTTGGGAGGTGTTAGCTGGCCCTGATGTAGGGTTTTAGGCAGGCGTGGGCCAACTTGGGCCCTCCTTCTCCTTGGGTGATGTTTCCAAGTCACTCCTGGTAGGCTGTTAGGAATTGTGGGAGTTGGAGTCCACATCACCGGGAGGGGGGAGGGCCCAAGTTGGCCCATGCCTATTTTATGCCAGTGTAGGGGGCGTGGCCTATCTGCAGTGGGCGTGGCCTCCCTCCTAGCCCCGCCCCCTTACAGAGTCCCTTCAAACTTTGGGATTTTGGGTATGCGTGGGCCAACTTGGGCCTACCCTCCAGGCAGGGCCGTAGCCAGGATTTTGATTCGGGGGGGGGGGGCTGAGTTTGGGTGGAAGAGGGTCTACCCTAGCAAACCTTTTGTATTGTTATCCCAATAACCCCATTAATGTGGGATATAATGAGCATGGTGATCAGATCATGATATGAATAAGCATAACAGTTTAAATAATGTACCGGTAAGGCCTTCTCGCGGACCACCCTGAGAATTTCGGGGGGAGGGGGCTGAAGCCCCCTTAGACCCCCCCCCCCCTGGCTACATGCCTGCCTCCAGGTGATGTGGTCTCCAACTCCCACAATTCCTAACAGCCTACCAGGAGTGACTTAGAAACATCACCCAAGGAGACTTTGTGCTGTGCTTTCTGCAACCGAACCTGCCTATCTCAGATTGGCCTTTTTAGTCATCAACAAGCGTGGGTTGAGTCCTTCCTGAATCTTCGTTCGCGAAGCAATGTCGAGAGAGAGAGAGACCAGGAGGGGCAGGGGCCCAAGTTGGCCTTGCCTGCTTGATGCTAGCCTAGGGGGCGTGGCCTATCCGTGCAGGGGGCGTGGTCCAGCCCCGCCCCCAGCCTAACTGACCTGTTGAGGAACTCCAAGGCCGCGAAAGGCGAGGCTGTGGCAGGGAGGGTGGCCGCGAAGTAGAGCCCCCCGTGGCGCACGTGCGCGAAGTGGAGGCCCGGGGGCCGCGCCTCCTGCGGGGGGGGGGGGGAGGGGTTTCGTGACGTCAGAAGGAGTTCCGTGACGTCAGAAGGAGTTCCGTGACGTCAGAAGGCGTGACGTCAGAAGGAGTTCCGTGACGTCAGGCACTCCCTCTCTCTCACCATGAAGAGCGGGGCCTGGTCCGGAGGCAGCGCCGTCACCTTCCGGAAGAAGTCCTCCGCGAGGCCGCCCCGGTCGCCTTCCCCGCGGACTGGGCCGAGCAGCGTCGGGTCAAGGAGGGCACAAGGGGGTCCGGCAGCCCACCCCCCCCTCCCCTGCCTCCCCCTGACCCTGGGAAGGATACAGTCTTTAAAGAGGAGCCGGTCCCCTTGCGAGGAGAGCACGAACACCGCCGAGATCATCGTCGACCCTCCAGGAAACACTCTGCACATGCCCCGGAGCACTCCCTGGAGCCTCAACCCCTGGAAGAGGCAGGGGGCGGGGCCCGGATGAGTCCCCGCCCTCTCGCGTAAAATGGCAAGCGGGGATTGGCTATGAATCGTGTCATTTGGAGGGAGGCGTGGCCTGCATAACGAGAGTTTCCTCCCTTCCGCGTTGATTGGTTGAGCGGTGTTGCGTCACGAAGAGGCGTGGCCTGCATAAGCAAGGGTCCCCGGCATTCCCTGCCAAGGCGAGCAGGGATTGGCTGCGGCGCGGTGCGTCACTTAGAGGCGTGGCCTGCATAAGTGAGCGTCCCCGCCCTTGCGCGGACAGGGGAGCAAGGGATTGGTTGCGTCACGTAGAGGCGTGGCCTGGATAATAGCGAGTCCCCGCCCCTCCCTGCAACAGCGAGCGGGGATTGGTTGCGCGGTGTTGCGTCACGTAGAGGCGTGGCCTTGGGATTGGTTGCGAGGTGCCGCGTCACGTGGAGGCGTGGCCACTGGCTGCCAGTCTTCTCCTGAGCAGAATTCAAAGTGCTGGCTTTAGCCTAGTGCCTAGATTAGGTCTGGGCAAACTTAGGCCTTTCAGGTGTTTTGGACTTCAACTCCCAGAATTCCTCACAGCCTCAGGCCACTTCCAGAGGAAGGGGCCTGAGGCTGTGAGGAATTGTGGGAGTTGAAGTCCAAAACACCTGAAAGGCCCAAGTTTGCCCAGGCCTGGCCTACATCCAGGGAAGTCCTGCTCCCCACGCTCTCTTCTGCCTTGGTTTAGAGTCCCACACCTGGAATAATGTGTCCCAATTGAAGGGAGATGTTGACTCTCAGCTGGAATAATGTCTCCAGAGGAAGAGGGCGCCTCAAAGGATCCAGGGTCTGGAGAACAACCCCTATGAGGAGCGGCTTAAAGAGCCGGGCATGTTGAGCCTTCAAAAGAGAATCATAGAACCATAGCGTTGGAAGGGACCTCGTGGGCCATCCAGCCCAACCCCGTGCCAAGAAGCGGGCTGAGAGGAGACATGATGAGGGCCATGGATCGAGATGTGAGGGGAAGTCATAAGAAGGAAGGAGCCATCTTGATTTCCGTTGCCCCTGCTCGACTTCTCTCTGGGACCCCAGTGAGGTGTCACACAACAACACCCATCCTCCAGCAGCTCCACTGGCTTCCGGCCGAGCACCGGATCACCTAGCTTGGATGGCATGGCATTATGCCTGACAGCCTCACAGGCCCGGATTACCCATAAGGCCACCCTAGGCCATGGCCTCGGGCGGCGGATTTGGGGGGGCAGCGGATCCGGACCCCCCCAAAAAGTTTAAAACAAAAAAAAATTCCAAAAAAAAGTGCGCATGCGCGCGCAGCAAAAACCACCTCTTTCCCCTCCTCTGCCCGCCCTCCTTCCTTCAATCAAGGGAGGAGGGCGGGGCGAGGAAGAGAAAGTGGCGCCCTCCCGCCGCACATGCATGCGCGGCAGGGGTCCCTCCGCCTCTTTCCCCTCCGCTCCCCGCCCTCCTCCCTTGACTGAAGGTAGGGGGCGGGGCGCAGAGGACGCGGCTGGCCTAGGGCGGCAAACTTCCTTAATCCGGGCCTGCATCCTCAGTTAAAAGCCTTGGGGTCGTCTTAGACCCGTTGCTGTCGATGGATGCCCAGGTCTCCAGCGTCAGCAAAACCGCCTTTTTCCACCTGCGGCAAGCTAGGCATCTGGCCCCTTACCTATCCAGAGACGACCTGGCCACGGTGCTCCAAGCCACGGTCATCTCGAGACTGGACTACTGTAACGCCCTTTACATCGGCCTGCCCTTGTCAGTGATCTGGAAACCTAAGCTTGTCCAGAATGCCCCTGCTCGACTTCTCTCTGGGTCCCCAGTGAGATGTTGTAGCAGATAACCATTTTTTTTCACAATGTCACATAACAACACCCATCCTCCAGCAGCTCCATTGGCTTCCAGTCGAGCACCGGATCACCTTCAAGGTGATGGTGTTAACTTTCAAGGCCTTGCATGGTCTGGGGCCGCTGTATCTGAGGGGCCGTCTCCTCCCCTACCAACCCCAGAGGTCACTCGGTTCCGAACAACAGAACCTCCTTGAAGTGCCGACTTTCAAAGCAATCCGTCTCTCATCGACCCGGTGCAGAGCCTTTTCAGTAGTGGCGCCGTCAATCTGGAATACCCTTCTGAGTGATGTGCAGGCCATGCAGGACCTTCTCTCCTTTCCCAAGGCCTGCAAGACCCATCTTTTCCGGCTAGCATTTGACTGCTAAGCTGGAACACTTTTTTTAAAATCTAGTTTAATATGTTTTACCTCTGTTGTGTTTTGTATGACTGTATACTGCTCTGAGCCCCCTGGGAGTGGCGGCATATAAGTCCAAATAATAAATCTCTATCTCTATATTATTAAAGCGGAATGTTTCTATGTGTGTGGGTTTGTATGTATGTATGTGACAGTGTTCTGATTGGCTCCCGGCCTCTACATTCTGACAACATGATTGGTTGCCAGTGAGGGAGTATTTGCATAACACCTCTTGGCCAGCCAACACGAACACTCCGACACTCTAAAATGGCAGAGGGGGTCAGGAAAAGGCCTGAGGCAGTCAGGCATGGTGGAAGTTTAAGCCCAAAATACTTTGTGACCCCAAACAATGAGAGAACAAGGCCAATCTTGGCACACAGAACCCTGAAGACCCACTCTACATCCTGGTGCAGTTTGAGGGAGGATGGACCATGGATGACAGGACTTGCAGTACTTTAACTCACTTGCTTAGAGCACTGTGGCCCACACCATAGAAGGATCAGGACCACACTTGGCATACAGATGCCCACAGGGGCGGTCTAAGATAATTTTAAGTGGTAAGCGAACACTATTTTGGCTCCCCCCCCCCGAAAAAACATTCCCCCACCCTCCGCCAGCTCCTTCCACTCGGCTCCCTCAGCAGGCGGCGGCTCCCTCTTCTCCGCCGCCCCCTCGCCTTCCCTGACTTACTGGCCTCGTCCTTTGGCGGCGGCCATGAGCCAGGCGAAGAACAGCCCCAGCTGGGAGGCCAGGAAGCGGAGCAGTGCGAAGGCGGAAGAGTGGGTAGGAGAAGTAGAAGCAGCGTCCGACATGGCTTCTGGGCATGCGTGGAGGTTTTCGCGCATGCACAGTTGAGCTCTGGAGCCACTGCGCATGCGCGAAAACCTCTGCACATGCCCAGAAGCTCCTGCAGGCAGCAAGGAGGTTTGCTATGGCAGTGCCCATCCCTGCTGCTACCTGCAGAAGCTTCTGGGCATGTGCGGAGATTTTCGCGCATGCCCAGAAGCTCCACAGCTGAAGTTCAGGGAGGTTTGCTACGGCGGTGGGGGCGGCGTAGCGACGCCCATCCAAGATGGCGCCCCACGCAACCGCGTAGTTTGCTTACATGGTGAGACCGCCCCTGGATGCCCACTGGCCCACTTTACAACCTGGTGCGGTGTAGGCCAGGATGGGCCACAAATGATGGGATTTGCAGTACCTTCACCCAATTCATTTCCCACAGAACATTGAAGCCCCTACAAATCACAGACCAGGCCCAAACTTGGCACACAGAGTACCCATGACCCACTCTACATCCTACTGCAGTTTGGAGGAGGGCAAACCATGGATGATGGGACTTGAAGTACCTCCAATCACTTCCCGAGACTGCTGCAACACTCATCCACTGACTGATCAAGACCAAACTTGGCACACAGAGCTCCCATGACCCACACCACATCCTACTCCAGTTTGGAAGACATTGGACCACAGATGGTGGGACTTGAATTACCTTCACTCACTTCCTGAGACCACTGCGAGCCAAATAAACAACTGATAAGGACCAACCTTGATACACAATGCCTTTCTCAGTTAACCCGGGCAGGGCCGGGTCCCCAAGCTAGTAAATAAATAAACCTCAGAGTTGGCCCATTTGAAGGACATGTCCCTTGGGCACGCGCCTTCAACCTCGGAGCAGGCCCCTCTGAAGGAGGTGATTCTTACCATTCCTCACAAAGGGGACACCTTGCCTTTGGGAGGTTTTGGATGTCCCATCTGACTCACTCGTTGTTTTCATCCCTTTGGCCAAAACCAGCGACAAGACACCATCAATAGATCCATATCCAGGATTACAAGGACTACCAGGGTCTGGCATCCGCACCAGACCAAAAATGTTTATTTCCTTCACTTGGGACTATACAGAAGCTAGCTTGAGGACTCTTGGAGTAGTCACCGGCACTTGGACAAACATCAGATCACTTAGCCCACTCATCATTTCCTCCCGGTTCATTGTTTCCCGCTTGAACCGCCTGCTCCGCTCTCATTGGTCGAAAGCCCGAAGCGGCACTGGCTTCCTGATTGGCTGAGGTGTGGTGAAGCTGGCCGTGCCTCCCAGCCAGCTGATGACTCCAACGAATCAGCATGAAGCCGGCAAAGGGGGCGGGGGGGGAGGAGTTTGAACGTTGACAGCTCTGTTTTTCTATAAGTAAGTAATGTTTCGCATTGTACGGTATGTCAGCTTTTGGGCAAACGATTGCGGCTTGACATCCGCTCCAGCCGTAAGGAAATAAACAACTCGGTGGCGTTTCTTCAACTTGGTGAGACTTTATTTGGGAAATTCGGGGAAAATTGGATTGGCTGCTTCCTATCTCGCCAGGGCTATCTCGGATCCTCCTTGGTGGGTCTGACCGGTCTCTGCCTTCATGGCAAGACCCCCGAATTCCTGCTCGATATCAGCTCTCCGAATCCCACCGCACTCCTGGTCGCAGCTGACCTCCAGTCTCAATGCTCGAGAGCCAGAGCTTCCCAGTTCTGGGTGCCTCTGCCACCTTTGTTGAGATTGGCTTTAAGCCCATCTTTCAATCTCTTTTCCTGTCCACCCACATTCCGTATTCTGTGCTTGAACACACACATTAGCAAAATCCATATATATATATATAGGCAGGAAGGTGCCCCCCCCCCCCTGGCCCCTGGGGCCCTGTGCTGAGACACACTGAAACACAAGGGTCAGTTGGGCACTGGGTGCAGCCAGACCCCGGAGTCCAAGAGAGCGTCCTTTCTGTTGCGAAGGGAAGGACTGGGACCATAGATAGAGCCACAGCGTTGGAAGGGGATCCCAAAGGCCATCTAGTCCAGCCCGCTTCTGCCAGGCAGGGAGACACAGTCCTCCAATGGAGATATGAGTGAGATAACAAGGATGAGCTCCTGATGTCAGCACCAGCTTCTGCCAAGCCAGAGTTTGGAGTCGCCCTGAGCTATACGGGAGTGGTGACGGACAAGTCCAAATAAATAAATAAACGTGCCAATGTGAGTAGATCAATAGGGACAGCCTTGGTGGGAAGGTAACAGCACTCCATGCAGTCATGCCAGTGGCCACATGACCTTGGAGGCGTCTACGGACAACGCCGGCTCTTCAGCTTAGAAATGGAGATGAGCACCAGAGTCGGACTCGACTGGACTTAATGCCAGGGGAAGCCTTGACCATACCTATAAGATGCAGGAAAGTGGGGCTCCGTGGCCAAGGGGGCCCTGTGCTGAAGCATGCCTGGACGCAAGGCTCCACCTGGCCCTGGGTGCAGCAGCAGCCGGACCCTTGGCAGGCCTGGCTCGGAGGGCTCGGGGTCCGGCAGGGCAGCCTTTCCGTTGCCAAGGGACTGAAGGGAGGGACTGGGAGCAGAGAGCCACACCATGGGAAGGGGGCCCCAAAGGCCATCTAGTCCAGCCCTATTCTGCCAGGCAGGGAGACACAGCCCTCCATTGGAGAGGGCCGGGGGGGGGGGGGGCGGACGGGGACGCGGGGCTGGGGGCCGGGGGGGTCTTCCTCCTCCTCCTCGCTCCTGACCCCGACCCACCCTTTTTGTTCTATGGGGCCAGGGCCAGCCTAGGGGAGGAGGGGGGGGGGAGGAAGGGAGGCAAGCAGGGAGTGTGTGTGTGCCTGTGAGAGCGAGGGATCTCCCTCTCTTGCTCAACCTCGGGCAGCCCCGCCCCACTTTCCGGAATGCCCCGCGGGGGGAGGGGGGCTGCCTGCCGGGCACCTGCTGCTGCGGACACCCCAGAAGCCCTCCCTCCCTCCCCCGGGGATTCCCCGCGGCCCCTCCACTCCTTGCCCCCTTCTCCCTCCCTCCCTTCTTTCTTTCTTGCGGTCCCTCCGCCTGCTGCTGCGGCTGCTTCGCGTCCTGCTCCGGGCAACGAGAGAGAGAGAGAGAGAGAGAGAGAGAGAGGCGGAGGAAGGGACCAGAGACCCCAAGGCCCCATGGACACGCAGCCCCCCGCGGAGCCCTCCCCGTTCCCCCCATCCCGCGTGAGTCTCCGGAGGGAGGGAGGGAGGGAGGGAGGGAGGGAGGGAGGGAGGGAGGAAGGAAGGAAGGAAGGAAGGAAGGAAGGAAGGAAGGAAGGAAGGAAGGAAGGAAGGAAGGAAGGAAGGAAGGAAGAGAAGGAAGGAAGGAAATAAAGAAAGAGAAGGAAGGAAAGAAGGAAAGAAGGAAAGAGGGAAGGAAGGAAGGAAGGAAGGAAAGAGGGAAGGAAGGAAAGAGGGAAGGAAGGAAAGAGGGAAGGAAGGAAGGAAAGAGAGAAGGAGGAAGGAAGGAAATAAAGAAAGAGAAGGAAGGAAGGAAATAAAGAAAGAGAAGGAAGGAAGGAAGGAAGGAAGGAGAAGGCAGAAAGGAAAGAGGGAAGGAAGGAAGGAAAGAGAGAAGGCAGGAAGGAAGGAAGGAAGGAAGGAAAGAAGAAAGAAGGAAAGAAGGAAAGAAGGAAAGAGAGAAGGAAAGAGGGAAGGAAAGAGGGAAGGAAAGAGGGAAGGAAGGAAAGAGGGAAGGAAGGAAAGAGGGAAGGAAGGAAGGAAAGAGAGAAGGCAGGAAGGAAGGAAGGAAGGAAATAAAGAAAGAGAAGGAAGGAAGGAAATAAAGAAAGAGAAGGAAGGAAGGAAGGAGAAGGCAGAAAGGAAAGAGGGAAGGAAGGAAGGAAAGAGAGAAGGCAGGAAGGAAGGAAGGAAGGAAGGAAAGAGAAGGCAGAAAGGAAAGAGGGAAGGAAGGAAAGAAGGAAGGAAAGAAGAAAGGAAGGAGAGAAGTCAGGAAGGAAGGGAGGAGAGAAGTGAGGAAGAAAGGAAAGGGACGGAGGGAAGAGAGAAGGAAAGAAAGAAAGAGAAAGAAGGAAGGAAGGAAAGAGAAGGCAGAAAGGAAAGAGGGAAGGAAGGGAGAAGAGAAGGCAGGGAGGAAGGAAAGAGAAGGAAAGAAGGGAGGGAGGAAAGAGAGAAGGAAGGAAGGAGAAAAAGGAGACAAGGGAGGGAGGAAAGAGAGATGGAAGGAAAGAAAGAAGGACGGAGAGAAGGAAGGAAGGAGATAAAGGAGAGAAGGAAGAGAGGGAGGGAAGAAAGGAGCAAAGCGAGAAGAAAAGAAGGGAAGGAGGGACGAAAAAGAGAAGGAAGGACGTAAGAAAGAAAGAAAGGAGAGAAAGAAAGGAGAGAAGGGAGGAAGGCCTTTGACAAGGTCCCCCATGACCTGGTAAGGAAAGTAGTCCAATGCGGGCTGGGCACAACTACACGGAGGTGGGTCTGTAATTGGTTAAACGGAGGAACCCAGAGG
>JARBWK010000005.1:2258170-2263170 GCA_030556195.1 Anolis apletophallus
GCCCTTCCGCGGACAGGGCAAGGAGAGAGCAAGGAGAGTCCCCGCCCCTCCCTGCAATGGCGAGAGGGGATTGGTTGCGAGGTGCCGCGTCACGTGGAGGCGTGGCCACTGGCTGCCAGTCTTCTCCTGAGCAGAATTCAAAGTGCTGGCTTTAGCCTAGTGCCTAGATTAGGTCTGGGCAAACTTAGGCCTTTCAGGTGTTTTGGACTTCAACTCCCAGAATTCCTCACAGCCTTTGGAAGGGGCCTGAGGTTGTGAGGAATTGTGGGAGTTGAAGTCCAAAACACCTGAAAGGCCCAAGTTAGGAAGAGGCCTGATTTACATCCATGGAAGTCCTGCTCCCCTGCTCTATCCTGCCTTGGTTTAGAGTCCCACACCTGGAATAATGTGTCCCATTCCGGCACCACAATTGAAGGGAGATGTTGACTCTCAGCTGGAATAATGTCTCCAGAGGAAGAGGGCTGACTGACTGACTGACTGACTGACTTTATTACTTCTGAGTCGCCCTCCGCGTTAGTGCTCCGGGCGACTTACAGACAACAAATTCCACAATTAAAATAGAGTATTTAAAACTAGATTAAAATATTCAGTGGTTAGATGCAGGGGCCAGGCTCGGTATTTGTGTTCCTGGTTCTGCATTAGCCATGGGCTTTCCTAAATAGCCAGGGCCTCAGAGCGGTCAGGAACTGGGGCAGGTCGAGGGAGGCTCTCTGGTCCGGTGGCATCGAGTTCCAAAGAACGGGGGCCACAACGGAGAACGATCTCCGTCTCGTGGGCGCCTCAAAGGATCCAGGGTCTGGAGAACAACCCCTATGAGGAGCGGCTTAAAGAGCCGGGCATGTTTAGCCTTCAAAAGAGAATCATAGAACCATAGCGTTGGAAGGGACCTCATGGGCCATCCAGCCCAACCCCGTGCCAAGAAGCAGGCTGAGAGGAGACATGATGAGGGCCATGGATCAAGATGTGAAAGGAAGTCATAAGGAGGAAGGAGCCATCTTGTAGAGGCTCCCGGCCTCTACATTCTGACAACATGATTGGTTGCCAGTGAGGGAGTATTTGCATAACACCTCTTGGCCAGCCAACACGAACACTCCGACGCTCTAAAATGGCAGAGGGGGAAAGGAAAAGGCCTGAGGCAGTCAGGCATGGTGGGAGTTTAAGGCCAAAACACTTTGCGACCCCTTTGCGACCCCAAACAATGAGAGAACAAGACCAAACCTGGCACAAGAACCCTCAAGACCCACTCTACATCCTGGTGCAGTTTGAGGGAGGATGGACCATGGATGACGGGACTTGCAGTACCTTAACTCACTTGCTTAGAGCACTGGGGCCCACACCATAGAAGGATCAGGACCACACTTGGCACACAGATGCCCACTGGCCCACTTTACAACCTGGTGCGGTGTAGGCCAGGATGGGCCACAAATGATGGGATTTGCAGTACCTTCACCCGATTCATTTCCCACAGAACATTGAAGCCTCTACAAATCACAGACCAGGCCCAAACTTGGCACACAGTACCCATGACGCACTCTACATCCTACTGCAGTTTGGAGGAGGCCAGACCATAGATGGGACTTGAAGTACCTCCAATCACTTCCCGAGACCACTGCAACCCTCATCCACTGACTGATCAAGACCAAACTTGGCACACAGAGCCCCCATGACCCACACCACATCCTACTCCAGTTTGGAAGACATTGGACCACAGATGATGGGACTTGAATTACCTTCACTCACTTCCTGAGACCACTGCGAGCCAAATAAATAACTGATAAGGACCAACCTTGGCACACAATGCCTTTCTCAGTTAACCCGGGCAGGGCCGGGTCCCCAAGCTAGTAAATAAATAAACCTCAGAGTTGGCCCATTTGAAGGACATGTCCCTTGGGCACACACCTTCAACCTCGGAGCAGGCCCCTCTGAAGGAGGTGATTCTTACCATTCCTCACAAAGGGGACACCTTGCCTTTGGGAGGTTTTGGATGTCCCATCTGACTCACTCATTGTTTTCATCCCTTTGGCCAAAACCAGCGAGAAGACACCATCACGAGCTCCATATCCAGGATTACAAGGACTACCAGGGTCTGGCATCTGCACCAGACCAAAGATGTTTATTTCCTTCACTTGGGACAATACAGAAGCTAGCTTGAGGACTCTTGGAGTAATCACCGGCACTTGGAGAAACATCAGATCACTTAACCCACTCATCATTTCCTCCCGGTTCATTGTTTCCCGCTTGGACCGCCTGCTCCGCTCTCATTGGTCAAAAGCCCGAAGCGGCACTGGCTTCCTGATTGGCTGAGGCGTGGCGAAGCTGGCCACGCCTCCCAGCCAGCTGATGACTCCAACGAATCAGCACAAAGCCGGCAAAGAGGGTTGGTGGGGGGGGGAGTTTGAACGTTGACAGCTCTGTTTTTCTATAAGTAAGTAATGTTTTGCATTGTACGATATGTCAGCTTTTGGGCAAACGATTGCGGCTTGACATCCGCTCCAGCCATAAGGAAATAAACAACTTGGTGACGTTTCTTCAACTTGGTGAGACTTTTTTTGGGAAATTCAGGGAAAATTGGATTGGCTGCTTCCTATCTCGCCAGGGCTATCTCGGATCCTCCTTGGTGGGTCTGACTGGTCTCTGCCTTCATGGCAAGACCCCCGAATTCCTGCTCGATATCAGCTCTCCGAATCCCACCGCACCCCTGGTCGCAGCTGACCTCCAGTTTCAATGCTCGAGAGCCAGAGCTTCCCAGTTCTGGGTGCCTCTGCCACCTTTGTTGAGATTGGCTTTAAGCCCATCTTTCAATCTCTTTTCCTGTCCACCCACATTCCGTATTCTGTGCTTGAACACACACATTAGCAAAATCCATATATATATATAGGCAGGAAGGTGGGCCCCCCTGGCCCCTGGGGCCCTGTGCTGAGACACACTGAAACACAAGGGTCATAAGAACATAAGAACATAAGAAGAGCCATGCTGAATCGGGCCTCAGCCCATCTAGTCCAGCATTCTGTGTCACACAGTGGCCCACTAGTTGTACACGGGGATCTCTAGCAGAAAGGAGGGCAAAACCCTGACCTGCTCCCGACCCCCCACAACCAGTGCCCAGGGAAAATCCTGCCTGCCTCCATCAACACAGAGGTGGCACTTGGATGTCCATTTCAGTAACTACTGATTCCCTTGGTATCCATGAATCTGTCTAATCCTGCCTTGAAGCTGTCCAGGCTGACAGCTGTCACAACCTCCTCTGGAAGTGAGTTCCATAACCCAATGACCCTCTGGGTGAAGAAATATTTCCCTTTATTAGTCCTAACTTTCCTACCTTGGAGCTTCAGGGAGTGCCCCCTAGTCCTAGTGTTTGGTGACAAAGAAAATATTTTTTCTTTATTCACCTTTTCTATCCCATGCATGATTTTATACACTTCGATCAAGTCACCTCTTAAACGCCGTCTTTCAAGGCTGAAAAGACCAAGGCGTTGCAACCTGGCTTCATAAGGGAGCCGCTCCATCCCTTGGATCATTCTTGTTGCCCTTTTCTGTACCTTTTCCAGTTCCGCTATATCCTTCTTGAGGTGCGGTGACCAGAATTGTACACAGTACTCCAGATGTGGCCTCACCATAGATTTGTAGAGAGGCAATACAACATTTGCCGACCTATTTTCGATTCCCTTTCTGATCATGCCAAGCATAGAATTTGCTTTTTTCGCTGCTGCTGCGCACTGGGTTGACATCTTCATTGAGCTGTCCACCAAGACCCCAAGATCCCTTTCCTGGTTTGTCTCAGAAAGCTTTGATCCCATCAGTTGATAAGTGTAGTTGGGGTTCTTTGCCCCGATGTGCATGACTTTACACTTGTTTAGGTTAAAATGCATTTGCCACTTTGTTGCCCATTCACTCAATTTCGAGATCTTTCTGGAGCTCTTTACAGTCAGTTTCATTTTTAACTACCCTGAACAATTTAGTGTCGTCTGCAAACTTTGCTACCTCAGAATTCACTCCTACGTCCAGGTCATTAATGAATAAATTAAAAGTAACGGACCCAAAACTGAACCTTGGGGCAGTACGCCACTTCTCACCTCTTTCCACCCAGAGAAGTGTCCGTTTATTACCACCCTTTGTTTCCGACAGTTTAGCCAGGTTCCAATCCAGGACAAGACCTGTCCTCTGATTCCATGGCTGAAGAGCTTATTTAGAAGCCTTTGGTGAGGGACTTGGTCAAAAGCCTTTGAAAGTCAAGGTAAACAATATCGACTGGGTCCCCTTTTATCTATGTGTTTATTTACACCCTCAAAGAATTCTAACAAGTTAGTAAGACATGATTTGCCTTTTTGCAGAAACCATGTTGATTTTCCTTCAGCAATGCCTGTTCTTCTATGTGCCTAGTAATATTTTCTTTAATAATGGTTTCCATCACTTTGCCTGGAACTGAGGTTAAACTGACTGGTCTATAATTTCCTGGATCACCTCTGGATCCTTTCTTGAAGATCGGTGTTACATTTGCCTCCCTCCAGTCCTCGGGTACAGAGCCTGATCTTAGAGAAAGGTTATATATTTTGGCTAGAATTTCAGCAGGATCAATTGGGCACTGGGTGCAGCCAGACCCCGGAGTCCAACAGAGCCACCTTTCTGTTGCGAAGGGAAGGACTGGGACCATAGATAGAGCCACAGCGTTGGAAGGGGATCCCAAAGGCCATCTAGTCCAGCCCGTTTCTGCCAGGCAGGGAGACACAGTCCTCCAATGGAGATATGAGTGAGATAACAAGGATGAGCTCCTGCTGTCAGCTCCAGCTTCTGCCAAGCCAGAGTTTGGAGTCGCCCCGAGCCATACGGGCGTGGCGACGGACAAGTCCAAATAAATAAATAAATAAACGTGCCAAAGTGAGTAGATCAATAGGGACAGCCTTGGTGGGAAGGTAACAGCACTCCATGCAGTCATACCAGTGGCCACATGACCTTGGAGGCATCTACGGACAACGCCGGCTCTTCAGCTTAGAAATGGAGAT